>JAFIRS010003070.1:0-158233 GCA_018342105.1 Gonioctena quinquepunctata | reverse complement strand
TTTCATGAATTACTCAAAACTCTTATTGCCGATTTTGATGAAGTTTGGTGTGTTTGTTAGCAGCAACACGAGGCTCCTAACCATTCAATTCGTTTTTGAATATCAATACCAATGGCGTCGCAGAGGGTTATCTGGTTGATATTTATGGTTAAAATCATTGTAGCTACTGTTTTTCGCTAAGTTTGATATTCGAAATAGCTAAACGAAGCAAATTCAGTGGCGTAGGAAGGGGAGGTAACATATCAATAAATAAGATAGTCGTCGCCATTTGAACAAACCTTTGAAATGAAAATCTGTTTGGCTATTAAATGGAAGGAGTATTCATACTGCTAGTTTGTTTTTTTCGGAGAACAGCATAGGTATTAATGAAAAATAATCAAATTAGATGCTCAAAATGTGAACCTTGATTTGCAAGACAAGCATCAATTCTTCTCCTCATCGACTGACTCACACGTTCAAAAATTCTCTGGGTGATGCGTATGATATTCGAATTATTCACAGTCATATTCTTCAGGTCATTTACATCGACAACTGGTGGACAGCAATTCTTCAACAAGTACCCAAAAATCAGCTTCACAGTTCAATATCAGTCATCGAAGTGCTCGGAAGGTTTTGCATACAAATTCATTGTACCCATACCACAAGCAACGGGTGCAGGCACTGTTACCGAGAGATTTTCCTGGAGAATTGGATTTTTGTCGGGGGTTCCTACAAAAAATTGTAAACAATCCCAATTTCCCGTCTGAAGTTTTATTCACGGATGAAGAAAATTTTTCACGGGATACCATCATAAACTTTCATAATAATCATTCTTGGGACTATGAGATTCCCCATGCTACTGTAGAAAGTGGATTTCAGCAAGTTTTCGGTAGTCGTCTGGGCGGGAATGTTGGGTGATCATCTCATAGGGCCTCATGTTTTCCTCTCCGACTCAATGGTGTGACGTGTGACCCCTCTCGATTATTTCTCTTGGGGATATCTCAAATTGCTTGTTTATGCGATACTAGTTGTCGATCTGAATGACTCAAGGAATATAATTGTGAATAATCCTGATGTCATTCGCAACACCCAATGATTTTTTGAACGTGTGACGCAATCGATGAGGAGAAGGTTTAATGGTTGTATTCATTTCGAGCATCTGCTTTAATTATTTTTCGTTAATACCTATGCTGTTCTCCGAATGAAAACAAATTGACTAGCAGTTTTAATACTTCTTTCATCTTATAGCCAAACAGATTTTCATTGCAAAGTTTGTTAAAAAAATGGCGTTTGGAAGAAAAAGTTCACATGCATTTTTGAACATTAATGATGCGTAACTCAAAAACATTTCAGAAAAAAAAATTGAATTTGAAATATATAAATAATCAGTTACTCACCCGGAATAGCTATAGCTGAAGTTTATTAATGTTATGAAATATAATACTCCAAAATTCACTATCCACATATTTTCTGGGATCATATTCCTTGAAATTTTAAGGATTTGGTAACGAATGTATTTTCCTTCTGATAACTCCTGCTTCACCTAGAAAAAATTTGACTTTGAGGAAAAATTATTGAGAGTAGTCGAACCCATTTTTCCGAGATGCAGAATTCTCAAAATTGTACGATATGTACAAAAATACGAGTAAAATTAATACATAATGAAACAAAATGAACAGAGAAAAAATGCATAAATGTGTTTGCAATAACAACAAAACAAATTTAAAAATTTCTAAAATTTCTTCCAAACTGTAAAAGCACTTTCCCATTACCGATTTTCTAAATTGTTTCAGTTCATTGATTGCTGTTGTTGTGTTATTGAGGTCTAGTCAGAGATGATATGGGAAGTGGAAGGGCAAGTTTTTTATCACTTCGTGTACGCCTTTCAGTTTGGTTCAAAAACTTTTCTTTATGTTTGTGTAGCAAGCAGACAGTCTCTAAAATGAAAATTTCGAATATTGTTAATATTTTACTATTGTAGAAAAGTGCTCTACACGAGTTTCGCTTCTCCAATTTGAATATTATTATTCTCACAGCTCTCTTCTGAATAACGAATATACTCTGCATCAAAACTTGGCTGCCAGAGCCCCAGATAGGAATTCCATACTGGAGGTGAATAGTACCATGCTTATGGGTCTGTCCGCCCACATACTTTCATTATATCTATCTAAGGGGGGTTGAGAGGTTTTATGAGAGTATTGTTAGTTTCTCATAAAAATTGGTATTCGAGGTCTCTGTTACGAATGAAAATATACGCGTTTCAGTGTTTCAGTTTGTTTGGATGTTTCGTTAGATTTCAAGTTAGGGTCATAAAAATTGGTTTTCGAGGTCTTTGTTATAAATGAAGTAATATATGTTCCAGTGTTTTCATTAAACCAAAGGAGGAAATGGGGGGTCAAAATTTGTATGGAGTTCCGTTATTTTTCAAATCAGTGTCATGAAAAGTGTTATTTGAGGTCTTCATTACAAATAAATAAATGTTCTTAGAAATGGGGGTTGAAAGTTTGTATGGGGGTTCCGTCAGTATTTAAGTTGGGGTCACAACAATTGCTATTCGAGGTCTTTGTTACAAATAAAGTAATACATCTACATCTAACGGGAAACGGGATAACAGGGTGATCGTAAGCGGGATAACGGAAAACGGGCAAAGCCACAGGCATGAGCTAGATGGAACTCAATAGAAAAAAAACATAAGAGAAAATAAAAATAATTCGCGGACGAAGTCGCGGATATCAGCTAGTATAAAAATGAATCAAACATACAAAAGACAGTAGCGTACAATGAATTGCCTTTATGTAAATTAGATTACTTTCTGGGACGCCACTGGAATCAATAATTCCATTCTTATAACATTCTAAGGAACCGCCTGTCATCGCAAATGAGCATGCCAAGTCTTATCAGAATCAGTCAACACGTTTTTGAGTAATTGATGAAAATTTTGTCTTTCTGTAAACTTCGACACCCTGAATTCCGAAAGTTAGGACACATTCTTGTGAAAGAAAAATATTATTTATACCCCAAAAACCGATCCTTCACGCTTGGCACTCCAACCCTGGGTCACCTTGTATAAGTAGCAAATTATATTCGGAAGAAGTTTTTCATTATAAGAGCTTTTCAAGGATCACTACTTATTTCATTTCTCATAAGTAGATATATATGGAATTTCAACCCTTTGTTGTTTTTGATTATCCAAACGTCAACAATTGATAGATACTATCCCAATGAAACTTCTTCTCCAAGAAATTGGAAATATCCTGATATATTGCTATACAGAAAGATCGAAAAAAAAAGGTCACGTGATACAATGAAATCTAAATATATAAAAGAATAACGCATAGCCCAAACAACTGGGGCTAGGACCGTGATAATGTGCATGTGGGTTCCACTGTAGGTCAGCGATAAGGAAGAATTTTTGTAAATTCAACTCCTAAGATGGTGACAAAGGGGATGAAAATTCGTATGAATATCCGTCATTTTTGAATCATTGAAGCTAGATGGAATCACATTAGTAGACCAGAAAAAATATAAATTCTACGCGGACGAAGTCGCGGACACCAGCTAGTCTCCATATACTACTGATTTTCTGAATTTCAGAAAACTGAAAAATTTGCCAGATACTAGATATTGTTTCAAATCTACGGAAAAGCATTCCGAGTGAGATCCGCTCCTGGGGCCTATGGCGTGGGGTCGACATAGGTTTAGATTATGTTCCATTCGGAGACATTGAATAATATAACAATGTGTGTAAACTTCCCTCCTCTCACGTTTACACCCTGAATAATGAATCAGTGAAATAATCATATCTTCTACTACATCATTCAAACATATTAGAAATTCAAATGAGGGTGAAAACATTATGAAATATTTCTCAGTCTGCTAGTTATGCAGCACTTTTTTTATTACAGAACATATAGTGGTTGAAATAATAGATGCCAGTTTGATTCACTTACCGACACTCACTTGTTTGTAGTGATATACTATTAACGTGGTCTGGCGCTTTTATGTACATAGATTTCAAAAATGATAAGAGCGTATCGAAAACAACAATCATGTTGGATATTAATATTTTATTGTGGTATATATTATTATATTTAATTTAAACATGAACGCACAATATCTCATAACAAATCAAGGTATTCGGAATTTAAATACCTTATCTGTTTGGTTGACTTCAAGTAATGTATGTTGGAAACTGGCCGCGAATGTTATGAGAATAAAATAGAAATGTTGTTCATGTTCATATTGCCTTCGCTTCCAGAACTGAAGGGGTCGGCTTTAGAATAGCCCCATGGTAAATCCTGCCTGTCGTAAGAGGCGAATAAAAGGATAACCGTAGGTGGAAGATGGTCTCATCGCCCGGTGAAATACCACCATATCGACTTTGTGTGCTGTGAAATGGATCATTCCATGTTTCAGTGTTAGGTCGATACTTTCTGTTCTCCCTCTTTCCTTTTCCCCAATTCCTCCTTTATTTTCAGGTGCATCCTGTCTCCTAGAGTAAAACACTCCGGAAGCAAAATACCTCTCCATTCGGATTTCCGGGCGAGAGGTACTCGAGGGGACTCAACATTAAAGATTAATTTTTGCAACATCCGCGGACTCAACAAGAACATCAATGACGTCCACCATCACCTACAGACGAAAAAACCGGATATTCTGGCTCTAACAGAAACACAAGTAAACTCGTCCACCAACAAGGTCCATATGCTTTGTCCTGGTTACGAACTCCATTCTCGATTCAGGTTCAAAGGTGGAGTCTGCCTTTACGCTAAGGCTAACCTTTCATGCCAGCGTGAAGAGAGTTTGGAACCGAAAGACTTTGATGTGATGTGGTTCAAGCTATCTGATACCAAACTGACTAATTTCCTCTGCTGCCTTTACCTATCACCTAATGAACCTTCATATAACGATCTCTTTGAGTTTTTATGACTCAAACTGGACTACATTCAGGAGAACCATCCAACAGCTGAAACCATAATCATGGGAGACTTTAATGTACATAACACTGCCTGGCTCAAATTCTCTAACAGAACAGATGATGCGGGTCGTCAAGCCGAGGCCTTCGCCATCACTCATGGTCTAGAACAACTGGTCGAGCTACCAACCCGCATCCCTGATGTCAACAACCAGTCTGCCAATACACTAAATCTTTTCCTCACCACCAATCCTGACTCGTATAGAATAGAAGTTTGTGCCCCACTTGGAAACTCTGATCACACCCTCATCTCCACAACATGCTCTTTCCATTTACCATCGAGCTGCACAATACCACCCCGTCTCATGTGGCATTACAATTCGGCCGACTGGGAAGGTCTTCGTATGTTTTTCTCAGCGTTTCCATGGAAGAGAGTTTGTTTCTCTTCAGTAGATCCAACACGATGTGCTGAGACAATTTCTGAAATCATCATGTTGGGGATGCAAACTTACATACCGAATACCAAAAGAAGAACATCATTCGATAAGACCTGGTTTAACAGAAACTGCTCTAGAGCTGTAGCTTCCAAACAGGCAGCATACCACCGATGGCTAAAAAATCTGGGCCCTGAGACCAGAGCAGCATATGTCGAGGCTGGAGGCATATGCAAAGAGACAATAGAATGCTCAAAAGATGCCCACAATGCCAAAATAAGATCAAAACTTGCTGAATGTCCGAAAGTATTCCGTTCATTTTGGTCTTTCGCCAAAGCTGTGGGAAGAAACTCCACTTCCAGCTCATTTCCTCCTCTAACCAAAGAAGATGGAGCACTAGCAACGACTGCCCAGGAAAAAGCCAATATCTTTGCGGACCTATTTCTGGAAATTCCACTCTGGATTCATCGGGAAAACAACCCCCGAACATCACACCTATTGACAGTCACATGCCCGATATCACCTTTCGCCAACGTACTATCAGAAAGATTTTGCTGGGTCTCAACACCAACAAAGCCTGTGGATCTGACGGAATCCCGCCGATTGTTCTCAAGAAAGGTGCCCCCGAACTAACACCTGTTCTTTGCAAGTTGTTCAACCACTCTTACAATTTGGGGGTATTTCCGTCCAATTGGAAAATTGCAAGAGTACAGCCAGTCCCTAAAAAAAGCAGAAAGGCCCTACCTAGCAACTACAGACCTATCGCACTGCTATCTATTATTTCAAAGGTCATGGAAAAAGCCATCAACATCGAGCTCATGAAATATCTGGAAGACTCAGGAATTGTCAACGATAGGCAATTTGGCTTTCGCCATCAGAGATCAACTGGTGACCTGCTCGCTTACGTCTCACATATATGGCAGCTATCTATTGAAAAGTATGGAGAAACTTTAGCTGTGGCATTAGATATCTCCAAGGCATTCGATCGAGTTTGGCACCAGGGACTCCTCGCCAAGCTTCCGTCTTATGGCTTGCCCCCTCAGCTGTGTTCTCTGCTTGCTAGTTTTCTCTCAAACAGGTCTCTCCATGTAGTGGTCTACTCATAAATGCTGGTGTTCCGCAAGGATCTATTCTCGCACCAACACTATTTCTACTTCACATCAACGACCTGTTGAAAGCAACTTCATGTCCAGTACACAGCTTTGCCGATGATAGTACCCTCCATACCGCTTTCTCTTCCAGGACCCCTATATCAGCCCGTGAAACCAGAAATGAACGAGGAAGAAATGTTAATAATATAAATATGGACTGGGCAACAATTCTCGAGTGGGGATCTAATAACTTGGTAGAATTCAATGCAAACAAAACACAAGCATGTCTTTTCTCTAGAAAAGCCGATCTCACTGTGCCTAACATAACTTTGTCAGGAGTAACCATACCACTGAAATCATCCATATCGATGCTTGGTATTACTATCAGCAATAACCTTTCCTGGAAAAATCACGTGAGGTCCATTGCCAAAAGTGCATCCCAAAAACTTGGTTTTTTGTTTCGTGCCAAGACCTATTTCACCCCCACTCAGCTGCTTATGATCTATAAGGCACAGATCCGACCTGTCCTGGAATACTGTTCCCATATTTGGAGCGCGGCACCTAAACATATCCTGAGGCTATTGGATTCTGTCCAAAAAAGGGCAATTCGTCTCGTCGGTGATGCCTCGCTTACAAACTCGCTCACTTGTCTGGAACACCGTAGAAAAGTTGGCGATTTGTCTCTATTTTATAGATATTTTCATGGGTGATGCTCTTCTGAAATATCAACAATCGTTCCTGCTTTGGCAGTCTCTTCGAGACTAACCCGTCAAGTTCAGTCATTACACCCCTTCGTGGTCACTTTGGAGACCTGCAGAACATCACTTTCCAAAGACTCGTTCATCCAACGAACAGCGAGGCTTTGGAACTCATTGCCTAGGGAGATGTTCCCCGAGGCTTACAACCTCCAGAAATTTAAGAAGAACACCAACTCCTACCTTCTTTCCCTTGGTTTCCACGATGTTCTCTGAACATTACAGGATATCCCTTTTCGTGGGAACCAGAACATGAGAATAGGGGCGAGTATTGGTTGCAAATCTGTGGATACCAAGCAGTAGAAAGTAAAAAGAAACAAAAACGATGGCGCAGTATGAAATCATCATCAATCGACTGTATGTAAGGAACATTTTTCTCATTGAAAAAAACGAATAGCATTTCTATTTATATTTGTACGTGAACTCTCCGATTGAAAGTTGTAGGTTTCAAATAGAAAGAATTGAAAGGAACCATGCATACTGAGTACCTGAGCTATGAAATAGTTTGATGTTTTAAACTCGCCCAGTTTTTGAACAAGCGCTCTGTTCATTGTGCCTGTCTTGTGATGGTGTTCCATCTTTCCTGATACTCTTCTGCTATTCTCTGCCTCTCCTACTTCTTTTCACATTTCCATCGACGTTGGGTCAAACAACTAATCTGATCCGTTTTTTCACCAGGAGGTCAATAGGTGAGGACGCCGTTATGACATTGATAGCGTCTGCGATACCGTTCTCTATGCTATTCCTACTCTTAGTATATCGATCTATATTTCCAATCTCATTACTCCGTCCCAAATCCGGTTCCGCATACATCAGTACCAATCCAATACAATATAATTTATTTCTGAGATTCAGAATTACATTTCATGCTAAAACTTAAGACTACTATTCACAATATGTATACATGAATATATACAAATATACAGGGTGTGAGTTATTCGCGTAACCCACGGTCCGGAGAGAGCTGGACCGACCTTCGGAAGGCCTTTGAAAGCCCTCCGATCGACGCCCCAGCTCAGAAACGGACTGTTTTCCTCGTACGAGCGAGGGGGCCAGCCCCTAGCAGCAGATCTTGTCACTGTTCTCTAGGTTTTAAGTTCGAGTCATGTTATTTTGTGCGTGTTTATTTGACCTCCTACTTACGTTCATGTCAAAATTTGTCGTTTTTTCCGTTCTGTATTCTGTCGTTTTGTGTTGATGTGTTTGTGTAGATGTCCAGGAAAAGAATGAGTGAAAAAGCTGGTAAAGGGTGTGGTTTGAAATATGTTTGTGTCGGTTTTTGAGTTGTTAGCGTTTGAGTATTTTTGAGTAGTTTTTTGAGTGGTTTTTGAGTAGTTCTGAGTGGTTTTTAAGTGAGTTTTTGAGTGATTTTTTGAGTGATTTTTTGAGTAATTTTTTGTGAGTTTTCCAGCTTGTCGTTTCTGTTTCCGGTTGCCGCCCCCCAGTATGCTCTCGAACGGTTGCGCGTGGGACCTGCTCAAGCTAGGTCCACTACGCCCGCGCCTCGCCGTCCTCCCACGCACCGGGGCGCCGCCTCCGTTCACATTGCGACAGCTGTTATTTGAGTGATATTTGAGTAGTGTTTTTGAGTAATTTGGGTGTTTTTTGAGTTAGTTTGTGTCCTTCATTTGAGTGATTTTTGGGTACTGTTTGAGTGTTCAACTCGCCACTTCTGCACCCGGCAGCAACCCCCGGGGCCGTGCGAGGGAGAGAACGACATAGGCCGACCTCCCCACACGTCCCGGGGCACCGCCACCGAATGCATCATGACGAGTTGTTGTAAAGTTTGAGTATGTTACGTTTGTGTTGTTTGTAGGTCTTTGAGTAATGCCAATATCTGCGGGTATAGGCCTTCCCCCTCGCCCTCTCTGGGTTCGGTTTCCGCATTGTCATGTATTCCGCTTTGCCATGTATTTCTCCTCGCACCCTGGCCTCCCAAAAGGTGCGATGGCATTCTGATATTCACATTTTGATTTGGATTTTGTCCCCCATGTCTCTCCGGGTATTTTTGAAATGGGTCTTGCTCTTCCTTTCCTTCAATCTTTTTCATGTATGTTTCGCATTGTCTATAATTTGCCGGGTGCGGTAGCTTACAGTTGGCGCATTTCGCCGGTTCATTCGGGCTTTTCCTGCATTTTATTGTCAAATGCTCTTCTGCACATTTTAGACACTTGGGGGTGAGGTTACAGTTAATGGCAGCATGCCCCATCCCTGGCACCTCCTACATTGGGTCAGGGCTGGTCTGTTTTCCTCACTCCCAGTCTATGTGTATATGATTCAACGTCTTGCAGTTCCTCTTGAGTGCTGAGAGCGTTGTTTCTCCGTTAGTTATTACCAAATATAGAGGTCAGCAGTACCAGTTGCACCATCCCGTATAGAGCCCCTGTTTTTCAATAATCCCCTTCCTTACGTTAGGTAGTTTGGCAGCCGTTTTCACAAGCTTTTATTTGACTGCTTCGTTCGTATGTCATTCGATCTGTCATTCTTTCCGGTTCAAAATTTTTAATCCATTGCCGAGATAAAATTCTGCTGAAATGTGGCAGGTGTTCATCATTCCGATGACAATGCATTATGAAATTTTTGTAAGAGAAAAAACCAAGATGGCGGCTACAAGATGGCGGACGAGTTTTGTGACTATGGTACGATTCGATTCAAAATTGGTATGTGGGGGTTTTCCAAGACTGATATTGTGAATTTTTTGACATAATTCAGAAATTCAAGTGGCGGACCATTTTTTTATTATCGTCCGATTCGATTCAAAATTGGTATGGGGGGGTTTTCGGAGTCGAGATTATGAATTTTGTGTCAAAGTTTATGAATTCAGGATAGCGGTTCTGAAATGGCGGAGGAGTTTACTGATTATGATCCGATTCTATTGAGAATTTTCATGTGGGGGTGTTACACCTGGCCATGTACAGAGTGTTATGCATGAACACCACACCTATGAAACCATATGTTACGCCACTGGCCTGGTATAGATTGAAAATGAACTACACCACACCTGACGCTAATGTTCAACGGTACAAGGTGTTGTTATATGAAAACCCCACACCTGACTAGTTATAGGTTATATCTGGCTATCTAGGAATAGAGTAGAAAAACTCCACTTCTAAAGCCAAATGTTAGTCAAAACACATGAATAACTTTAAAAAAGTAAACTTTAGAATCCCCTACTATAATAGTTTCTTCAAGTTCAATTTAGTGATATTTAACTATGATGAAATTTGCTTATCTTATTTTGGTTCACTCTAATCAATGCTAATGTATAGTTAATTCAGATACCATTGCCAGTACAGAAATGTGCTTTGAAAGTTTTTGAAGGTTTCATATGGAGTGTCGTATAGCAAATAGCCTAATATCTGGATTTGAAGAGAGGAGCGGTCTAATCATTCAAACCCTCCATATATGATTTGTGCAGGTACAATTTGTTTATGTATGCTATCATATCTCAAAGTTATTCGGAAAAAAATTCTATTGAAAATTGGTAAAAATATAATTAAATCTATTCAATATTCAATTACAAAATTCTAACTGATAACAAATTAATTCACATACACATGATTTATAGCAGTAGAAGTAGATATATGCATAATGAAATGAATAAACACCTTCAATAATCAGTATCATTCCATGGAAAATAATCAGTAATAGTAATATCAAATTTAAGTAATAATTTCATAAGCAATGATAGCTCATAGTCATTCAAAAATCATAATAATCAAATAATCGTCATAATTGATTTTATAGAATAAAAAACTATAATTTAAAAAATTAAAATAAAAACATCAAATATTATAATATTAACATATATTAATTATATATATATATATATATATATATATATATATATATATATATATATATATATATATATATATATATATATATATATATATATATATATTATAAATATATATATATATATATTTATATATTTGTATATATATATATATATATATATATATATATATATATATATTAAATATATTATCCGAGTCAGCAGTGTCAGCGGAATATAGTATTTCATTTCCCACAAGTTTGTATTGCTGACACCGCTGGCCAGAAGGTATAAAGAGACCCTGCGTGGTCTCACGATATCATTATTCATTTATATTTTCAATCTAGTTAGTTAGTTGCGAGTAGTCATAGAAACACTTTATATTTTCCTGAAATAAAAGTATTATTGTTTTTAAAGTTGTGTACCGTTTTTAAAAAGTGAATTTCAAAGATACGAAGATATATATATATATATATATATATATATATATATATATAATATATATATATATATATATATGTATAGTAGGACTATTTCAAATTTCAGTAAAAATACCAATAGTTACAACAATAACAGATAGAAGAGATGTGACTCACCCTGTATAATTTTGCACTCTGACACACACACGAAAAAAAGCATATTTGATTCAGTCCCATTTATGTTAAAAGCAAATGTATTTTTTTGCATTTATTTTTATATTTAATAGTTATTCTTTCAAATCCCGCTATAATAATGATTTTCAATTGGAAACGTTGCCATTTTGAAATATGCTGCTGGAAGTCGCTTTTTTGTACTTCTGTTGATTTCCATTAACTAGGCAACATGTGTCTAGTTCGATTCTCATTTCTAAAGCTACCATGTTACTTTCAACTGTTCTTCCATTAATTACTTCTCAATTCCGAACTGAAGACTCTGCGGTAGAATGTGAATATATTGTACATACTGTAATTAATCTGAAGACTTAATGAAATCGGAATATTATAGAATTTCATCTCAACTGATTTGAATCTAGTGACTTACTTGACCAATCAAATATCCAGATAGAATCTAATGAGCAATCATACTTTCCGACTAGCATGAATTACTGAAGAAAATACCGATAAGAATGAATATAATTCTCAAAACGCACTAATTTATAACATTCCAAATCTCCTGCAGCAATTGTTTTCCACAAACAGCTATACTTGCAGGTCCCCCAATGGTAATTTAAGTTATAGACATAGTCTCATGCAATGATTCCAGATGGCTTTCTCAATGTTATTATTTTCAATTTCCAATTTCATTTGACTTAGTTAAACAGATTGTAACAGTGGTTTTCGGAGTCGGAGATTATGAATTTCTCGTAAAAATTTAGGAAATTGAAATGGCGGCTCATAGAATTTTTGTTACAGAAAAAAACAAAATGGCGCACCAAGATGGAAGACGAGATTTAGGTATATGGTCCGATTCGATTTCAAATTGATACGTGGGGGTTTTCAGGGTCGAATATTATGTTTTTTTTTTTCAAAATTGAAAAAAATCAAAATGGCGGCTTCAAGATGACCGATGATCTCTGTGTTTTTGGTTGGATTCTTTTCAAAATTGGTATGTGGGGGTTTTCTGGGTCGGAGATTATGAGTTTTTCATCAAAATTCACAAATTCAAGATGGCGGACGTGTTTTGTGATTATGGCCCGATTCGGTTCAAAATTGGTATGGCGGGGTTTTTGGGGCCAGAGATTATGAATTTAGTCGAAGATAATTGAATTAACGTTGAAATTCATAAATTGACGATGGCAACTCCGGGATGGCGAATGAGTTATTCTTCAGATGGTCTCCTCATTGAAGGACTAGATAGCTCAGAACTTACAGGAAAAAAAGGCCTCATAATAACGATGCTTCAACAAAAATGCATAGACCAAGGCGTACTTGAGTACAAAGAGCACAAAAAAAATAATCAAAACTTTTTAAAGACAAACTTTTATTCAAATGCTAAAAAGTAAAGAATAATTGCTCTGGATGTGGGACGTAGGTTATTCGGTGAGTTGTAGTTCCAAGAGCTTATCGCTTTTGTATTCGAATTGAAAACTTTGCGCGACAAGCTTTTGAATCTATAACTCACGGAATAACCTATGTCACACATCCAAATCAATTATTTTCAACTGTTTAGTGCATGTGAATGAAAGCTTGTCTTTCAGAAGTGTTTTTATCAATCATTTCATTCTATTGGCTTTTTCGCATGTTTTTCTGATATGTTCATTCCATCTGAACTTGTCCTTCAGCCAGACACCAAGGTATTTGACCTTTTTTTGTGCGCTATATGTATTCCTTCTAGCTGAAAGGATACGTCCTTTTCCTTTCTCGGGCCTTTAATGATGATAGTTTCGGTCTTATGTGGCGCAAGCTCCAGCCCGTTTTCATACATCCACTGGCTCATGCGTTCCATGGAGGTGTTTGCTCTCCTCATCAGTTCCCGTTCGTTAACAGCTTTGACAGTGACAGCCAAGTCATCTGCGTACGCTACGGTTAAGATGCCTAGAACCCCTAGTGTATTCACTGATTTGATTTCGTTCAAAATTTCTGGGGAATAAGCTGCAGGTTTTTTTTCTAACCTACGAAAACAAGAGGTAGCGACACTGAAGTGCATCTCTTGAGGAGCACGTAGCCACGAGCGTGCTTCACTAAATTTGTTGAAACTATTGATTTGATTGATAAAATGAAGCTAACAAAAGTTCAAATGAAAAAGGAAAAAGTACCTAATGAAATGTCTAGCTTTCAAATGTGAAAAAAAATTAATAGAAATAGTACATATATGAAGTTACGTCAAAGTAGAATTTTCTATAAAATCAATTAAAGATCTGCCATTCTTTAAATTATCAAGATGAACATGTAACATTTGTACAGTTCAGTCCCGAAATGACACTTGAGAAGGTGTTCGAATGGAAAATTTAAAAAAAAAATTTAATTTTTAGGCCATGTTCAAAAACACTAGTTCATTTAAATTTTTATTAATAAAAGAATTATGTTTATTAAAAAAATTATGATAATAAAATTTCGCTAAAAATAAAAAAAATGTTGCTCCAAAATCCGTGAAATTGATAACGTTGATATAGAACGAAAAATCATAAATATGGTTCACATAGAAAAAAAAATGTTTACTTCAACATATATCAATATTACGACCTCAAACAAGGTATACGCAGCGTAAAGTATTTTTTTTCTTTATTAATATAAATGTAAATTGTATCAAATACGAAAATATCACGTTTTTTAGTAATTGATTTTTATAAATGAGTTCCTGCTTAAAATTTTTGTTTAGAATAGAAATATAAGTTTATCTTTTGATGTACTTTATATTGGATCAAAAATATCATATTTGAATGTTAGAGAGAGATTGAACATGAAAGAACACTTGATCGGTGAGTTAAGTACTCACCTGACGCTCTACGTATACTAGTGAGTAATATTAGATTTTAGCTTTTAGAATTGGGGGATGATGGTAACTTTTACTTTACATTGTAATGATGTAGAACAACATATAAAAAGTTATCCACCGTCAATGTGTGCTAATTAATTATTTAGCAAATAAGTTGCAATATTACATTGTATATAATTGTAAGCTGCAGAATTTTTTTGCTAACGTGCGAAAAAAATGTGAGGCGGTGAATCTGAAGTGCATCGCTGAAGGAGCACGCAGCCACGAGCGCTTCACACTAAATTTGTTATAAATTTTGATCTAATTGAATGAATTAACATAACAAAAATTTTACTGAAAGAAGAAAAATGCAGCTAACGAGAAGTCATGTGAAAAATATGTTTAGGAATAGTATGCATATGAAATTACGTCAAGGCAGAATTCTGTCAAAAATCTTATTTTTTGTTTTGTTTTCAAGATAAACAACTGAAATTCTCAAGATTCTCTCCAAATGACCAATAAAAAAACAATTAAAAAAATCTCAGATTAAATTTTTGACTGACTATGACAATAGTCCATAATATATTTAATTCTACCGAAAACATAATATTTTATTGATCTTGCAAATACGAAAATACCCGAAGCGTTTTCTCATTCTACATTCTATTTTTAATTCATCGCGAAAAGCCTGAAAACCATGAGATTGGATTTGTTACTCAACGATGAATTCAAATCAAGTTTTTCTGATCATTTGCCGTTTCCAGAATGAAGGAGAAAGAATTGGGTACCCTCAAATAGAATAACAAGTGCCACACAAGACAACAACAAAAAAGTACATTTTTTACCTGATAATAATGTAAATTGAAAGAGGACGATTTTCCAACACTTCACATAATCTTAGGGGAAATTTTTGGTATTCCTTTTATTCATCAATCTGTCCAAATTTATTTTGAAAAAGAAGTATTTAAAAAAGTTTTTGTGGAGTAGAGACATTTTCATGCATTGATTCATTTGCTGAAAATTATAGAAAACATGTAAGTTCTTTCCTGAGACACGTCTGAATATCTTGAACAGAGAAAATAATATAAAATTCAACTTCTTAAGCAAAACGGGATTGTCAAAATTGATTGTTGATACGGTTCCGTCGAGTTGAGTCTTGCCGCTTGGTGTTACCTACGTATTTTGCGCCATGAACACGAATTCGGAAGTCAAAACGCGTCGTACTCGAATACTTAAGGAGGTTCAAAGATCAAGAAAAGGCCCTTTTTTCGCCATTTTCAGCAATAAGAAACGTTCAAAACACATCTTAATTATAATTCATGGAAATTTGTTAGGCCTTTTCCACTATCCACATACATTTTGCACCGACCTTAGGGTATTTTAAGAATATCTATCAGATGTAGTTCAATGTCCAGCGTGGCTTTAGCCGGGGAAGTATTTGTTTTCTGTTGGACATTTACAAAAACTAACTTCATTTTCATCAAGGATTTTTCAAATCACAGAAAAATATTTCTATTCAATATTCAATTGAGAATGTTTCCCTTTTCAACATGGATACTTCACAAGAGGTTATCTTGACGACGGAAGATAGTGACTAAAGTTTATTTTCAGTCGCAGATGGTTCCACATGTGATTTTATGAACATCATGTTCATATTTTCAACAATCAGAATGTTCTCTTTTCAAATATTAATAATATGAACTGTTGAAATATTCTATTTTCTGATAATAATTTTGCAGTGAAAAATATTTTATTCGCGGTGAAAAAATGGCTTTTTTTTCACGGTGAAAAAAGACATTATCTATTCCTATTAAATTATATATTGATAATTCAACTGCTTTTGAGCAATTAATAGTATCTATAAACAAACAACGTGAGTTATAATAACTCACTACTATAACTCACGATAATAAATCGAAAAATATTCTTGGAATTATTTACGAACTGAATATCAAGGTGGCACTGTTCTTCTGTACAAGCCGTTTGGCCAAAAGGGCACAGTCTAGTATTGTTATTGAGGGGAGTAATTTCACTTGAATGATTTTGACGTTTTCAAATTAAGTTAATACCTAATTATTCTGAATTTTGTGCTGAAAAAGATGAATTCAGATAGTGAAGATGAATTATTATGTACACCTCCAGAAATAAGACAGGTAGCTAATGTTACGATACAGAATTTATTGCCCGAAAAATCCCAAAACAAATATAAAGGTGATTACAAAAATTTTCAAGATTGGTGTAGCAGCAAGAATATCAAGTCATCGTTCACAGAAAATGTACTTTTGGCATATTTTAGTGAACTTAGCACTAATTATAAGCATCGTCGCTATGGACTTCTACTCCATGCTAGAAGCACACTCAACATAAATAATGGAATCAATATAGAGAATTATTGAAATTACGCGCGTTTCTTGAACGTCAATCAGAGAAACATGTAGCTAAAAAGGCAAAAACTTTAGGCCAGAACAACTTTTCATGAATAAAGCTCCTGATGAGAAATTATTGGCGACAAAGGTGGTAGATCTCAAATATTCAATCGTTTTTATCATCTAGTCAATTACTAGTTTATTTTAGGTTGCTTTAATAATGGGCATTATGGGTGCTTGTCGTGCAGCAGAATTGCACTCTATGCAAATTACAGATTTAGAAGATCATGGATCTATTTTAATGGTCAGTGTACCAAATACAAAAACAAAAATTGCCATGAAATTCACTGTTACGGGAAATTTTTATACCATAGTTAGGAAATATTTAAATCTTCGTCCTACTGATATATCGCAAAAGATATTATTCTTTAAATTTCAAAATGCAAAATATCACTCACAAAGAATTACCATTAATAAATTTGGAGCAATGGGGAAAGACATTGCTACACTTTTCAAATTACCACACTGTAATTTATATACAGGGCATTGTTTTCGCCGCTCGTCGGCAACTTTATTAGAAGATGCTGGAGGGGAAAGAACGGCACTGAAACGCCATGGCGGTTGGCGATCAACTACTGTGGCTGATGTTGATGATTCCGAAAAGAATAAGACAGATACAGCAAATACAATATACAGTTCTATAACACCTTCAACCAGTTAGTACATCAACAACGTATATGCAACAAACCCAAAATGAAAGAATAAACTTGCATAATTCAGTCCCACATATTCAGTTTACTGGTTGTTCAAACTTGACAGTTAATGTTATCAATACAAAAAATTAGCTATTACAATTAAAATTTATAGCATTGTTATAGGTAACTATTGAGATTTGTGAATGAAGTTCTTTCTCTGTACTTGTATCTTAGTATTTATTGTTATAGTCGTAGATGAAGTATAGTATTCAACTTGCGTAATGGTCATAATTCACTTGATGAATTACAACACTCGCCTGCGGCTCGTGCTGCAAACTTCATCGCGTGAGTTATGACCTACATTACCGCTCGTTAAATAATATACCATTACAATGTCAAGTTGTCAAAAGAAATGGCGGACGAGATTTGTAATTATAGTCCGATTTGATTCAAAATTGGAATGCGGGGGTTTTCGGAATTGGAAATTATGTTTTTTTTTCGAAATTTTCATAAATTTAAGATGGCAGCCCCAAGATGGAGGATGAGTTTTGTGATTATGGTCCGATTTGATTCAAAATTGTTATGCGGCGGTTTTCGCGGTCGGAGATTTTGAATTTTTTTATGAAAATTTATAAATTCACGATGGAGGCTCCAAGATGGAGAACGAGTTTTCTGATTATTTCATACAAAATTGGTATGTGAGGGTTTTCAGGTTCGAAGATTATGAATGTTTTGTCAAAATTTATCAATTCAAGATGACTACTTCAGGATGGCGGACGAGTTTCATGATTATGCTCATATTCTATTCAAAATTGGTGTGTGGGAGTTTTTGAGGTCGGAGATAATGATTTCTTTCAGCCAAAACTCACAACGATGCTCTATTAGAAATCAACAGGTTAGGCAACTAACTGAAAAGAAGATTCTTAACTGATAAAAGAAATTTTTAAAGACAAGCTTTTATTCAAGTCATGTAGGTACTAAAACGTTTAAAATAAGTTTGAGTCATCGCTGACAATAATTTAATTGTAATAAAATTATTACTTCGACAAGTCGTTACTCACCACCCAATCATTGTCTGATGAAATTAATTGGTACCTACTTCAATGAATACTTTGTAAAAATTAAATACTCTGACGAATTCGTACTCACCAACCAATCACTGCCCAATCAAATCAATTAGCACCTACTTTTTCAAACACTTCACGCGACAAGCTTTTTGAAACCAAATGATACAACAAAAAATAATCAAATCATTGTCAGCGATGACTCAAACTAATTTTTTTGTATACGCTCCCCAGAGCGGTAACTTTAGGAATTAAAAAAATCTGTAAAGTGTCGTCATGACAAAATTTTATTCATTCATAAAACATAACTGAACTTTAACGGGTGTTCATAAATACTACAAAAACTATGAACCGATAACATTTTGCCGCAGAAAAGCTAGGAGTTTTGATTTTTCAGAATAAAATAATCAATGGTTATTGTTGCGGTAGGTACAAACATGATTACTCTCACATTTTCTTTCTTCGTGCAATCGCAAACAAAATGATATTGAATTCAAACAAGATATAATCCACTTACAAGAATATACGGAAAATGGTTTAGCTTGGGATCAAATCGAATTCTGATTTCCACACGTAAACCTACATACATTCATTGAATAGTAACAATTTATATTTTATTTATTCCAAATGTACTTACTATTCAGGATTACCACGACGTGGGCGATATCTAGCATTTCCGATTCGAATGTCAAACTAGGGGAAAACAGGATTTTGCTGAATAATGACTATATTTTCAATTTTCTTTCAAATTTGGAGTATCTTTCCAGAATGATTGTCATATTTACTTACAAATTCGTTAAATTCAACTATCTATATCCCCATAATACATAAGTATAGATGGATTCTGGAAAAAAACTGAAAACACAATTAGAGAACATAACAACAAACGCAAATGTAATTGACTAGTTCACATATTTGACATTTGACACGTCGGTAATATAAAATCTGATTCGATATTCACAGGCCTTCTGCCGGTGCTGCTACAAATATATTTGCTATTGATAGTAGAATAAAACATAGTTCCAATGAAACATCCTTTGGAAAGCTTATACAAAAAAATATGGTATGCAACACGTACGCAAATGGTTTTCGTGGACTCATCTTCATATTACGTAAACATTACGATTCGTCCGCGAAAGCCTCATTTCACGTACTTGTTAGATAAACTACTGTTATACGTTTGAGTACACGGCTTACACAAAAGCTTGTCTTTAAAAAGTTTTTTTATTAGTTATTTACTTTCAGATACTAGTGCGTGAAAGTGACACTTGAGGCACCAGTGCTAAAGTAAATGCCTAAAGAGTGTCATTCTAATTCTAATGAATATCGAAATTTGTTTCACAAAAAACTTTTCTGGAATAATTCACTTGAGGGCCATTTTGGACGTGTTCACCCTTTCGCTAGAGTTCACACCCTCTGCATTTCATTCCGCAAATGAGCAACTTCATCATTACCTCCCTCTCTCAAGGCTCCAACGATTGGTATATAGCACTATCAGTTCTGGTTAATTACCAAAGAAACCTCTATTTCGTAACGCATACTTATATAAAAAATTCTAGCTGTAAATTCGTCTTGAACGACTGCCCCATATTACCTCGCCATTTACTCCACTTGCCATAATTTTCATGGATTTTGTAATTTTTTTTAGACGTAATGACATTCATGAAATATAATATATATTACCTACTCACAGATATTGCTTCGCATTGGAGGTCGCGTCAATATTTTGTGTTAACTGGATCATAAATTGCGCGGATTTATATGTGTGATACTAGCAAATATACATGATATGTTTTTGGAACATGTCAATTATGGTATCAATAAGTTATTCGGAAAAACTCCACTGTTCATACCAGCGTGTACCAAAAAGTAAACATCTTGAAGATTTTCGGCAAAATTATTTTATGACACACATCTAGCAGTGAGAAAACCTCATTATACGACAATTTCACATTTGTTGTCCGAAAAATAGAAAGATTCAACGGTTGACTAGTGCAGGTTAATGTGAGGAAAGTCCGATGTGGTATTTTCAATATCAATCCTGGTGTTATTCACACACAGTGGCCCAACTACACTAATGCACTGAATTCAGCCGTATTCTGATTTGCGCAGATTTTCATCAAACTGTGAGGAAGCTATGCCACATACCGCTACAGAAACTCTGAATGTTTCTCATATATCCACTGGTCAATCATCCACTATATCCACTAGTTACCTTCTATAATTTGTTTTTGTTGCTCGTGAAATCCATACATCTTGAAATATTTTCTAATGCCATAACAGTGGCTGAATTTCGGCCAATTCAAGACTTGCTAAAAGATGAGAAGTGTTTTCATCCGCTATTTTCGTTATATGATATGACGCAGGCTTCACCTTGAAGTTCAATCCAAAACCACTCCTGGGACCTCAGGAGGTTTCGTAGTCTGGCCAGAACCCAGGACAAGAATACAATTAGTAGAAGGTAGATGCTTCTACTTTTATTTTGAATAGATGGAAAAGTGTAATGAAATTTACTGGGCAATGTTAAAAGAACAAAACATTTTTTTTTAAAACATCCTCATTTTTTCCCCGAAAGCCTTCCAGTCATTTTAGATGAAAATTAACGAATAGTTCATTCAAATAGTCGACATAACAAACGAAAATTCAATTATGCTGTAATTACAGAGATAAAAGTTATGACATGATTATCTCCTCTTGAATTCAACATTGGAGTTTGACAACAAATGGAATAAAATGGTTGAGGGCAGAAGTGATTTATGAAAACACAGAGACTGACAGCTACTGATTGAGGAGAAAAAACCAAGGGGATGTTTTTTCAGATTATATGCTACACATAGTTACAGAATATGGAAATAAAATAGAATGGTGCAGTACAAAATATATCTTGAGATAAGTGAGTACCCAGAGTATATAAAGACAAACTTTATCATAAAAGTCACAGATCTGAACATAACTAGATGAAAAATGGATAAAAACAGCCTAGTCATATACAAAAAAAAACAAATCTTAAAATATTTCATCATAAAATTCCTCCAATATATAAAATGCATTGTCAAAAAGTTGCTCCATGACCAGTGATTGAAATTTATTCTGATGTTCTATATTATAGATTTTTCTGCCATTGAGCTTCTGGGTATGGCAAGGGAATCATGTGATTGTAAGGAAGTTGAATTATACATGACGAAATTTTTTGTAAATCAAACATACCTTTCCAAGATAAATAACACGTCAATGTCATGATTCAGTGGTATTTAAACAGAGGTTTAGAGGGGTCTCTTGGCTTAGCCCTGCATATATAACGTAGGGCTCTTTTTTGAATACAAATACAGAGTTTATGAAAATGAAGAACTATTGCCCCAAAAAGTATTCCATATCTCAAATGTGAGTCAGTTTGGCAAAATATGCAGCTTTTACGCTGAAAAATTGAGTTTCTATCAATAACCGTAGTTATTGCCAATTTTTGGCATAAGACGGAATATGGGTGGCGAAATAGAAATCCTCACTCCCATATAGTCCAAGAAATTTGGTTGCTGATTCAGTAGCTATTGGTGAAGTGCCTACAAATTCTCCACTGAGCGTGCATTTGAAGATTGAGATGCATGTCTTGAGAAATTAGGAGATGATTTATTCGCATCAACCATTTCTTGACGTCTTCCATGTCTGCATAACGAGATCATTCAGTTCTGTAATGCTCTTACCATGCATACTATTGTGGTATCATCAGCAAATAGAGTGAATTTTTCTTTGACTTCAATTGAGGCTAAATCATTTATATATATATATATATATATATGTATATATATATATATTGTCGCCGGTAACACCTCAAGAAGTATCGGATGCCATAAAATCTCTGAAGAAATCTAAAAGTCTTGATATACATGAACTCAACTCTCAAATTATAGCAGATACTAGCGACATTATTTTAGTTCCACTTACTGATCTAATAAACTCCATCTTCATATCAGGAATATTTCCTGATTGCTTTAAAATTTCCAAAATAACACCGTTGTTTAAAAAAGGTGATCGAAATAATATCAACTATTACCGTCCTATTTCCATCATCTCATTCTTTGCGAAAATAATAGAAAGAATCTTGAATATACGATTGAGGTGCTATTTTGAGTCAAATAATTTTTAGCAACACTCAATATGGTTTTCGACCCAATCGCTCTAGCTCTCGCTGTCTTGAAAGTCGTGAATGATATAATATCTACCTTGGAGGATGGAATGCAAGCTGCTATCACCCTGTGTGACCTTTCCAAGGCATTTGATTGCGTATCACATGATATATTACTTGATAAATTACATTATTATGGCATTAGGGGAGTACCACTCAATCTGATACAATCCTATCTGAAAACCGCTTTCAAGCGGTAAGTATTGGAAATTCCCTATCTGATTTCAAACATAATGAGCATGGTGTCCCTCAAGGGTCTATATTAGGACCGTTGTTATTCATAATATACACAAACGACTTAAGTAACTATATGGTTCCAGTGAAAACTATTTCATTTGCAGATGATACGACATTCCTTTATTCTGGAAAACTGAGATCGGAGTTGTACAGAACTCATGAAGAATTAGCTAATAAATCTGAAAATTGGTTCGCAGCCAATAAACTCAAACTGAACAACGATAAATCGCAATCTCTTTATCTTTCGTCCACGAATGCCACAGAAACTCATTCTGCAAATTTACTAGGAGTAACTCTGGATAGTGATCTATCATGGAAACCTCATATCACCAAATTGAAAAGTAAACTCAGCAGTGCTCTGTTTGTCCTAAGACAACTTCAAACTGTAACCAATTTTAATGCACTCAGAACAACATATTTTTCGTTATTTCATTCGCACATCAGTTACGCTACTATTCTTTGGGGTGGTTCGCCTGATTCTCTCTCAATTTTTCGTTTACAGAAAAAAGCTGTCAGGATCTTATCCAGTGTAAGCTATCTGGAACACTGCCAACCTTTGTTTATTAGGCACAGAATAATGCCCTTGCCGTGTTTGTATATTTTTCAAGTTCTGATAGAGATTCACAAAACTCCTTGATGATCACTAAGCAATCTGATATACACAGCTATGGTACTAGACAAGCAGATAACCTGAGACCAAACAGGTTCCGCCTAACCAAATCCAAGAGAAATTCACTGAATTATTATCTCTACAATATACTACCAGAATTGAAATCATTAAGTTTAAACTTATTCAAAATAAGGATAAAAAATTATTTTTGACACATTGCTTTTATTCCACAGAGGAATACATTGGACATTTCAGACTTGTAGGAATAGAATTCGTCTCTGCCTAATTTCCATTCTTATGTTCACTTTCTATGTTTTTTTTCATCTATTTGCCACACTTTTACAATAATTTACAATATTTTTACACTATACGTGATGTACTAGTATTATTTTAATAATGTGTTATATTTTATATTTTAACAATATTTTATATTTTAACAATTTTTTGCTCTACAGTATTGTCGTTTTTTTATGACGTGCTACAAACATGTATTTGTAATGTAGTTAAATAAATATACTCTACTCTATATATATATATATATATATATAAAACTAACAAGAGTGGGCTCATCACCGAGCCTTGGGGTACTCCACATGACATGACTTGCGACTCAGATATCTCACCGTGTACCCAGACTCGTTGGGTGCGCTCAGATAAATGAGATTGAAGCCATCTCAGCGGAACATCTCTGAAACCATCAATTTATAATGTTCTCATAAGAATACTGTGATCTACGCAGTCGAAAGTTCTAGTGAGATCACAAAAAAAAACAGTTGCGACCAATTCACCTCCATTGATCCTCATGTGAATGTTTTCCAGTAAGTCAAACATATCATCTTTCGTGCTTTTGGCTTCTTGCAATCCAAAGTGGCTGTATATTTTTCCTGTACAAGAATGATATGATCCTGTTTTCAAAGCAGTTGCTCAATTAATTTAGATATAGTTGGTGAGAGTGGAATAGGTCTCAGGTTTGATATAACATCAAAAATCTTCTCTTGTGCACAAGATTCATCATTGCTATCTCCAAACATTCCGGGAAAGTTCCATTTACAGAAGATTTCTTGATAGCGTCTGCTAGCACACACAGCCTCATCTCGAAGATAAAGTAAAACCTTGGAAGGAATGTCATCTCATCCAGATGTATGCTTATTTTTGATATATCATTGAGTTCCTCAGGGTTTGTTGGAGAGACAGAAAATTTGTATTTTACAGATATATCCCACAGATAGCGTACTGGATCACATTGTGAAGTGATTTATGATGACAAATTTTCTGCGATAGGGCAATAATAATTGTTTATCTCATCACCAGAAAGAGAAGTTCTCAATGATTCAATGCTTTTCATTCCTCTCAAATCATCCGCAGTCATCCAACTCTCTTTGCTTTTATTCGTGGAATTTGCCATTCTTCTATCAAAATGATGTTGTTTTGCTGCCTTCACCACCATCCTGTATATACTTCTATACTTGTTGAAGAATGATGAGAAAAATTTGTTTCCTCATGCATATTTTCTTGTGTGATGGAGAGACCTTGAGTTTTCCCTGAAATGTTTATACCTTTGGTTATCCATTGCTTTTTAGGTTTACTTCTCAGTAAAGTAAGAGGGAAAGCTCACTCGAAGATGTTATGAAAATAATGGCCAAACGAAAACGCGACAAGCTGATTCGGTTACCAGGACATCAGGAGATTGCTGGTAACCAAACGGCTGACGAATTCGCTGAAAGAGGGTCGGTGAATATTCAGATTCGGGATAAATTAGGGGTACCAAAATGTATGGTACAAGCGTTCGCAGTAGACTGGATCTATGAGAAGGACTACCTAATAGCATCTCAGGAAAAAGAACGAGAAATGAAACATGAAAAAACTGTGTGGCAAAAGAACAGTAGACTTTTTAACTTCAAACAGAGGAGAACTTCAAGTTATCACAGGGCTCATGACTTGCTATGCGCCAATAGAAGTGCTTCTGAACAAAATGAGATAGTATTATGGCGTCCCAACCTATAGATCAGGATGTCACATATACAATGTGGTTGCAAAGTTGTCTAGGCAATCAATTGGGAAACCAAAACAATAGTTCATATTCAAGACCAAGACCCATGAGATACAATGGACCGATAGACAGAAATGTTATCGGACGTCAGATATGAATAGGATGAAATTTTCAGCAGGTGTGTCCGAGGCGAGGATCTCAGAGACTCCCACTTCATCAGAGGGTATTCCTGATGGTATTTTTTTTCCACCTACAAAAATATAATCTTATAATTCATAAATACATCGACAAATTTTCAACTGGTATGTGCTAGAACTCATCAAAATAGGAAATCAATACCATCAGAAGATGATGATGAGTTAGAGGAGGAGGTGGATGATAATATCATAAAAGTTGACAATTCTCAAAGCAAAGATCCACTATGCAAGGAATTCAAGCGAAGTATTAATCAAAAATGGCCAACGAACACGAATTGTCAATAGGCGAGATCACAAACTCACAAATTGCTTCATATGTGCTTGAAGTTGAAATGATGAGATATTATATATGCATAGTTTTTCCTAGGAGATATTGTGTGATATTCGAATAAACGCTGCTCAAAAACCCTCAAATTCAGTGAGACATCCAAACACACCGTTGATCTGGCATTTTTCTGAATTGCCAGAGTCACTATTTTACGGAAACGTTATTCTCTTTCATGCTATGAATTATTCAGAACTTATGTCAGCATGTGTTATATTGAAATGAAGACTTCGTATTTGACAGCTGTCCTTGATTTAGTTATTCTGGAATAATATATCTGTATACCAAGTGCTATGTGATTATTTTTTCGGCCCACTCTTATTGTAAAGAAATATTATGAATACCGCTTAACAACGATGTGGTCAGTGTCACTATTTTGCGGAACTTCTGAGGAAATCTATTCTGTTTCATCCTATGAATGGAACAGAACTTGTGTCAGCATGTGTTATATTGGAATGAAGACTCCTCATTTGATAGTTGCTTTTGATTTGGTTATTCTAGAATGATATGTATGTTAACCCAGTGCTATTTTATTACTTTTCGGCCTGCTCACATTGTAAGAAACATTATGAATAACGCTTGGCATCTCTGTGATTATTTGCGCTTTCAGCAATCGGCGATAGATCTGAACATGTTACGTCACATCCTTGCGCAGTTTTCACAGTGTTCAAACAGAAGCATTTCTTTGGGATTTTTTTTTTAGAAAAATTAAGAAAAAAATCCAACCACTTTTCTCAACGTTCTTGACATTGTGGTATTTTATCCAGAAATTAGTGATCTCGCCTATTGATGTTGAACAATTTTTTTCTGTTCATCATCTCTGGAGTAGATGGGATATTACTCAGAGGAGATCGTTTGGTGATACCATCTCCCACCATTCTGGAGAAGTTTCATGCAGGTCATCAAGGTATCACGACGACTAGACGACCTGGCCAAAGGAAAATGTGGTGGCCTGGTATCTCCGAGGACATTGAATCAAACCACAATGAACCTCTGATACCAGTCAAATTCTCAGACTATCCTTGGCAAATAATATCGATGGATCTACTCAAACTTGAAGAGAAGTGGTATCTAGTTATAACCGACCATCATTCACGATTTTTGGAAATTGGTCGTGTCCACAGATCAAGATCTTCGAAATCATAGATTCTCCAAATCTGTATTTGCAAAACATAGCATTCCACAGATTGTTTGTTCCGATAGTGGTGCACAATTCCATAGCACATGATCGTCTGAATTCCAACTGTTTGCCAAACAATGCGGATTTCCATCATCAGCAGGTAGACAGGAAGCAGGTTCCATCAAGCAAATAGAGCAGCAAAAGCAGTCGTGAAAGTCGCAAAAATATCATTGGGAATAACAAAAGTAATGTTGAAATGGCTCTTCTTGGGTATCGTGATACACCTTCGGAAAATAACTTCAATCCAGCTGAAATGTTGTATGGCCGGAGTTATAGAGACAATTCACCATGCACCGGTCATGCTACACCTTCGATAACAGTAGCCAAAGCGAAAGAAAATGATCGATCACGATACAAGAGAAATTATCATGCAAGACGTGGGGCAGAAAATCTGAATGAACTTGTGTGGTGAGTATGGATAACCTATGCGAAACGGCCTCGGGAAAATTGTAAAGATTCTAAATTCACGATCATACCTAGTGCAGACTAACGAAAGCATGGTAAGAAGGAATCGTTCTCATCTGATTCCGGCACCGTGCATGCAAGAAATTCTTGGAACCTCATCACTTGTACCACCCAAGTAGCACACAGAGGTCATAAATTCGGTTGTACAGACGTCTACTAGACCTTTCGCAAAAGTCCATGACTTTTGTCTTGTAATATGCTAAGACGTCGCTATGTAGGCCAATACGACAAAAAGGCACCACTTGCAAAGTCACATCGACATTATAAAGTAGTGGTAATGACTTCCAATATAGACTTTTATAAGCCAGTCGCAAAAGGGTCGTTCTGTGGTCTTAGTGTAGTCATTTTATCATTATGCATGAAGGTCATAATCTTTCTGATATAGTATCACAATATGTATACCATATCAAAAGATTTTATATAATATCAATATAATATTTAAGTCAGCCTTCCTTCACATGTTCATCATACTCTGTGACCGTGATAGTTATCGAGATAAAAATGATTTTCTTTTATGTGTCTTTAGAATTGCTCTGAAACTCTGTGACCAAGCAAATCATTTTAGATCAAAATCCAATTCTACCACTTAAAATTCATGCGCTTCGAAAATGAAGAGGAAATAATATTTATTTTCATTTCAGAAAAAATATATTTCATAATTTTTCTCATTAATCGTTGAAATATGTAGACCATATTACGGAAGAAATTCGATTAGCACCTCTCCAATGATTTTTGAATTGATATAACACCTAGGGTCCCATATTTTTTATTTTAAATATATTTGTTCCAATATAGCTACCGGAATGATGTTACCAATCAATCGAAAAACATGGATGCCGTCCTTCTAGTGTCGGAAAGTTGTAATTACTCCGGTATGTACTATCATAGAATAGTTTACGAGTGTCTCAAAGACATCGCAATATCCTACATAAAAAAGTTGTAATGTAGTCGCTGTGACCACAAGTACAAAGTTTTGTTTTACTAACGTCGTAACTCTATCAAAACAGAAGAAGATATACACTGAGTGCATAAGCATTCCGCTAGTTCCGCCTAATGGAAAACGCTGAAAATAACTGACATTTACAATAGAGGTTATGTTGATGTTGAACAGTTATATTTAAATATTTTTTATTTATCACTCGAAGTGCACATATATATTATTTATGTCTTTCCTTGTTGTGAAAACAATTGAAGGAACCGGATTAACTTCATTTTTTTGCAGTATCCCGATAGATTGATTGATTATTCCAGATGTTAATTTTGGGGTGGGTACTCATCCTTCCTCTCTATATTTTTCTATACGATCCAGTTATCTGTGAGGCAGATTGGATTTTTGTTTTGGCATTTTCATCATTCTTGCGGAACTGAATATTCTACATACATAATACAATATACCTATCCAACAAAAATAACATAACCAACAAAAATATTCTAACCATAGATACATAATGTAATCATTACGACCAAAGTTCATCAGTTGATAAAACTACATTACATGAGTTCAATATGAAGTCGTAGGAACGTTTCAAAAATCTATTCATTAGAACCACATATGTTCATTGTCATAATAACCTCACAGCAACTGCTCTTAAGTTCTACTTAACGACACATACAATTATTTACATACAAACCACAGTACAACTTCATCTCGAGAATTCTTTATTGTACTTCGTTATATCTACTACACGACGTCATAGAAACGCCGAGGTTATAAAACGCACATTAACTTTTTGGTTCTGAAACATACAAATACGTGGTCTTTAAGACGGTATAAGGAGTCATTATGTTGATTCTATGACTCTGTGCTACTCGGACATTCTATAATCCACAATAATCTGTAGAATCTCAGCCTCAATTTGAGAGCCCATACCAAATAAACCGTGTCAAAGAGTCGAGAAAAATGTTTCACCAAATCGCGAAACTCCAAATCAGCTCGCACAAGCATTGGAGACATGAGGAACGTCACGAATGACTTCGCGTTCTGGTAGACGGTTTCTTCAAGACTGATGATCGATAAAGCTGTTACCATATCGAAGGGGTATGTTGTTTAATCACCAAACATTGTATTCATCTGATAGATAAAAAAGTTGAATAGTTACACTTGGAATGTCAGATACAAAATACTGTAATGAGTTTTTTTTAAATAAAAATTGAATTTATCAAAGACTAATTGATTGTTTTGGACACCTATCGAGCAAATATGACTTAAGAAAAATATTTTTTTTTTTATGATTCATTATGTTATCAGCAATGAATCTGATCCACCCAAGAGTTCTTTGTTCCATGTTCTTAATTTATTCTTATAATTTTTGTATCATTTCAGTTATCATATAGAAATATCCATGGAGATGTTTGACTTTCAGTTGGTTATTGTCGAAGAATCTGAGATATATTACTAAAAGTTTTTTATTACTGCTCTGACCAGCACTTCTGAATTGAATTGGTTAATGCGTCTACGAATGTCGAATCAATTTGGAACCTTCAGTAGACCTGGATGAAAAGACAAACCTCTCATCTCCTTCTGTTGTCATCAAGATGACGTTAGCCAAAAAAAAATCCCTACCGTTCAGCGCCATCTCTACTTCAACTATCGCAAACCAGAGCATAACCCAGATTAGCCATCCAAAATTATAATATGTAATAGGTAACTTGTGCTGGGTCATATTGAGGTCGTCTGTCTTGAGTTTGTGGTTTTTTTAGCATTGTACTTTTTTCGCAGAGATTACAAACAATTAGAAGGTCTTCGGTAAGAAAATCAATTGAAGTAACATGGCTCTACATATGTCATTGTTGTCAATGCGGTATGGTAGCTCATCAGTTTGTTAGGAGGTTTTCGAATTTTCACATTTGTCCAGGTTAAAGAAAGCAAGATAGAAATTCAATTGACGTCCCACGATTTATATTTTTTGTGAGGATATCAAAATATAGTGGTAGTGATTTTGGTTATCCAGTATGGGAATTGGTGAATGTGTTAAACATATAGGTTCCAGGTTAGACAAGATGAATTTCGAGAACATATACTATTTCTGCATCGGTTTCATGAGCATGAAGTTATTTCCAAATATTGAACTATAGTTTATGAGTAGATTAGAAGTGTTTTTCTGAAAGAACTTGGGATAATTTTTATGATAGTTGATGAACATTTTCGAATATATGATTAATGTGTCAATAATTATGAAATGACTGAATGTAATCAAATCCTGAATATTTTATTGATTTTATTACAGAAACATTTAAATTTGTACACAGGTCTGCAGTTGCCAAATGTACTTGAACGAAAGCTGAACCAATGGAAATGTCGTTAATTGATTGTTCTATTACCTGAGATTTTAATTGGATGTTTCCTCGTCTATTTTCAATATTTCATTATATTGTTGAAAATTCTGGTAGTGACAAATGTTTGTTTTTTTAAAAGATATGACTTTTTATTTATATATATTTATATATACATATAATATAAATATATATATATATATATTTATATATACATATACATATAAATATATATATATATATATATATATATATATAATGAATTATAACTAAGAAAAAAATAGTGTTACGTGACATGCCACTCTGAAGATACTCCTGATAACTTTATTTATCAGAATAACATATATTCTCCAAAGTAGTCATAATAGTTTTCATCTCGAATGATTTTAAACATTAAAATTCAGACAGACGAAATTCAATCACAGAAAGTCTCAGATCGAGCCATAAAAAAGTTTGGGAAATAGTGTCTTTGATGTGACCAATATCATCTATAAAGAATTGATGGTTCATCTTCCCTTCCTCTACATTAGTTTGTTACAAATTGGATACAATTTCTTCTGTAATAGGTCTATTATAAGATTTGGAGTTTTCCGTGTTTTTCAAATCATATGAATAGTTATCGACCATTTTTGAATCTTCGAACTTTTTTCGTTTCAGCAAATTGTTTCTATAATTTTGATAATGTCCTTATTCTTCTGTTTATCAGTTTCTGTTACTCTATTTCTGGAAGTTCTGTTTGCTATAAAATGTTTTTGGCGATTCTGCTCATGTTAAAAATAATATACATTTGATTTATAAGTCCCCCAATATATTGACGATGTGTGATTTCCACATCCAATTTTTTTTCAGTTTTTCAATTCCCACGGAATATGGATGAATTGAAAGCGAAAGTTTTCACTATCCATAAAAAATTTATAATAAAAAAACTGTTCTAAAGACAAGCTTCCATTCAAAGGCACTGAAAAGTAACAAATAAATGTTTTGACTATGTGACGTAGGTTATTCCGTGAGTCGTATATTCAAAATCATTTCGCGCAAAGTTTTCAGTTCGATTACAAAAGCGACAAGCTTTTGAATCTATAACTCACGGAATAACCTAGGTCACACATCCAAAGCAATCATTTTGTACTTTTTAGTGCACTTGAATAAAAGCTTATCTTTGAAAACATATTTCTTAATCATTGTGTTTTGTGCTTTTTAGTACTTGAGTACACCTTAACCTTTGCATCTTTGTTGAAACATCGTTATTATGTGGCATTTTTCCAGAGTTATCTAGTCCTTCAATCAGGAGACTTTCTGAAGATCAACCCATCCGCCATCTTGGAGTTGCCAGCTTCAATTTATGGATTTGAACTGAAAAACAATAATCTCGACTGAATTCATAATCTCCGACCCAACCCAAAACCCACATTGAATAGCATCGTACCATAAACACATAGATCATCGGCCATTTTGAAGTCACCACTTTGATTTTATGAATTTTGAAAACAAATTCACAATCTTTGACCCTGAAAACCCTAACATACCAATTGGAGTCGCCATTTGTATTTTATGAATTTTGAAGGAAAATTCACAATCTTCGACCCTGAAAACCCTTACATACCAATTTTGAAACGAATCGGACCATAAACCTGAATTTCGTCCGCCATCTTGGAGCGTCATTTTGTTTTTTTCTTCATAAAAAGTTCCATGAGCCGCATTTCAATTTCATAAATTTCAAAAGAAAATTCATAGTCTCCGACTCTAAAAACCCCCACATGCAAATATTGAATTTGATTATGGTCAGACATAATCACAAAACTCGTCCACCATCTTGTAGCTGCCATTTCGTTTTTCTCTCTGACAAAAACTTCATAATGCATAGTCACCGGAATTATGAACACCTGCCAAATTTCAGCTCAATCGGATGTCGGTAAGTGTTCCAAAAATGTATTACAAATTTTGAACCGGAAAGAATGACATACGAATGAAGCAAATTAAATGAAAGTCCTTAAAAAAAGACCTATGATGACAAAATATTGTTTCTTGACGGAATTTTATGAAATTGATTAGCTGCTGAATTGCATGGAAATACCTTTATTTTTCCAACTTCCTTATATGAAATGCGTCATTTTTCTTGGCTGATTCGGTATATTCCAGTAGAGTGCTCAAACATTATTGGAACATGGAAATCGAGGTGAAAGGAATATATTATCACTTTATTATTTTTGAATGTTGCCGTATGAACAAAAAGTACACCAATACAATCACCTCTTAACACGATAAACTGAAAACTAGGTCGATTCATATGGGTTGATTTTATGATAATTCCATGCAAATCAATCAATGCACAATTATCATTTTTTACGACCACATATTTTTTCTTGGTAGTTACGTTAATCGATTGTGGCGAATATTTGAATGGCCGTTCGATAGGCATATCAATTGTAAATACCTTTTCCATGATAAAGAAAGGAAAAATACCCGTCTGCCATTTTAACTTTTTTTTGCATATACAGGGTGTTTCAAAACTCAGAATCGAAATTTCATGGGCGTATTTTTCAGGTCAGTGAAAGTCTTTTTTATTTTTTTCATAAACATGTGTTTGCAAATACTTCGTTACCGATCTACAGATCGTTGAGTTTTCACGATTTTCTTAATTTTTTCTTCATAGCTCTTTCAGTTTTTGCGATATTGAGATCAAAGTTGAAACATAGGTTACGTTTTAGGATTGACATCATCCAGTATGCCGAGTGATTGTAAGAATCTACAGGGAGATATTTTTTCAGGTGTCAAGGGGTTTCACCACATAATCTTTTTTATATTGCGCCGCTGGTGGATTCTAATATGTGCAGTGAATTATTTGTTTCGTTTATGAAAAAAAAAATATTTCCTGTTATTTTTCCGCAACGGCGACCGTTATCGAGAAAAAAAGTAAAATCATTTTTTATAATTCGCTACTTTTAATGAAAATTTTTAACAAAAAGGGGAAACCTATTATCACAATGAAAACAAAAAACGCTACTTATTTGGTTTGCGATCTAAATCACAAGTTTCCTTCAACATTACCTAGAAAATAAGAAACCTATCAAACCTTGACTTTTTGTCAAAGGTTCTGGAAATGCCCTCCTCCTTTTGCTATACAATATTCCACTCTTCTTCTCATAGACTGCCGTACGCGTTCTCGAATTCCAGGAGTGTTTCTGACGTTGAGAAATGCATCCATAGATCCTTCAGTGAAAACTCTGATGGAAAGGACAGGCTCTGTACCATAAACTAGGCCCTTTACTATTGACTACTTGGTCCAAATTCGCTTGCTCCCCAAGTTCGTGTATAAACCTAGTGCTCACCATTACCACCACGGTTGAAATTTTGAATGGAGACATACCAAACCAACTTTTGTCTTCGAACGATCTTCACAAGCTTTTTGTTGGAGTGAAAGAGAAACAAACTAAGAACTGAAGAAAGACTTTGGTGAAAATATTAAACAATTTGTGGGAAAAATTGAAGAAGACCAACAAAAAATAGTGGAGCTCGAAAATGAAGTGAAAAACCTTGATCGAAAATTTAGAAGAAACAATATCGTTATTTTTGAGCTTGCAGTTGAAAAGAAAGAATCTTTACCCAAGGAAACCCTGGCTAAACTAAATACTCATTCCGAGGTCAATATCACTGGAACTGTCAACAATCATATCCGTAAAATTTAAAATGATCATAGCCCAATCATCATAGTGAAATTCATTTCACTACTGAAAGAGGCTTCTGCCATGAAAAACTGCGCTGAATTGAAAGGTGCCAACTCAAGCATTGCTAACGATACTCCTTATGTGGACAGGTACATCAACAAAACACTGGTCACGCTTCTTAAATCTGCACATTTACAAATTCCTAATGCGAAAATGAAATGCCCAAACTTCTCAATCGATGGAAAAGCCTTCACAGTAAGCGACCTGCAGTTATTAGAAGAATAAATTAACGACAGTGAAACGGAAGAGAATCCAGCCTCATTCTCCCAAAGAAACTCTCTCGTGTAACTGGTTACCACAAAATCTCTAGAAGTGAGTCTCAGAAAAAAAAGTCCTAAAAATAAATTTTAGTCCAAAAACACGAAGTGGAAAATCAGAGAAAACCGAAACCTCCACCTGAAGAAGCATTCCTTCAATCTGAAACACTCCGATCCATTTTTCTCTCATTTAAACCGTTCACAACTTTTCTGTTCATTTACAAAAATAAATTCCATTTCTTTCCACAAATTTTTATCGATTGTTTGGATTTCTCTTTGATGGAATTGGCCACAAACCTTCAAACCTTTACACGGTACAGGGAAACCATGATAAACAATCTACGTATTATTCACTTGAATATTCTTTCTTGACCACCGAAAATAAATGATATTGAAAATTTGTTATTGTTATGACATTCCAGGAATTACCGATGACAGGTTACCAATGATTGTATTAATAACCCTGGATATGTTACTATCAGAAGGGATAGGGGTGCACGAGGTGGAGGCTTCGTCTATTCGTAAGGACTCCTTTGAATATGAAGGAAAACACCCATTTGACATGTTATTCTTTCAAACAGGAATGGTTGCTACTAACTGTAAACAAAACTAAAATTTCAATTGGGCTTATATATCGTCCTCCCAGTACAGATGTTAATATTCAATTTCTAAACGACTTCAGAAATTCAATAGCGGTTTTTTTTCTGTCGGAACACCCCGTCTGTATGGAATATTTCAATACAAATATTCTTAATACAAACAGATGAACTGATAATTTTTCCCATTACTCGAAGAACTAGGAACATTGTTGATGAACCTACTCTAACGCTAAACTCCGTCTCTTTCATTGATCTGATACTAACGATAACCTCAGTATAACTGAATGTGTTGTGCACGCTACGAATTTGTTTGATTTGCAAAGTGCACCTTGGGTATCAACATTGAAAGTTCTCCCCACTGTACAAGAACGTACTTCTCAAAATTGACTTAAGGTCATTTGAAGCCGATATGAAATCATACCCATCGAATTCTATGAATGAAATCAATCGACACTTCTTGAAAATAATCAACAAGCTGAATATTCCGGACGCTAGACTGCTCGGCCTATATAATGATAATCAAATTCGCAGAGGTGACTGAGAATGCAATAGCTAAAAATATTCCCATATACAAATCCTACGGCTCAGGTGACATTAACCTGATCATGATACGATTCCTCTGTCCATTTTCAATCCTCTATATTACTCACATAGTTGATAACAGCTCAAATAACTCCAGACATCTGGAAAGAAGGGAGGGTAATACCAATACCGATAACGAAAACTCTTTGCAAACTCAATGACCTATAACCTCACTGCCAACCTCTTAGGTGCTAGAGAGAGAAGTGGAAACCCAAATCAGGCAACACAAATGAATACGAAATCTGACCAAGCATGTAGTCTGGCTTCAGATCTGGTTATAGCTATGGAACTGCACTACTTGAAATAACCGACGATATATTTCAACAACTTGACAAAATAAATTTTGCTGTACTTCTGCTCATCGACTTCAGCAGGGCGTTCGATACAAATAATAACGGGATACTTTTCTCATATTGGGTTTGATGACTCGGCAATTAGATTCTTTGAAAGGTATTTCTCTGGACGGAGTCAAAGATTCTCATACTCTGGAGCCATATCTGAAAAAGGATTCATCTCGCGGAGGGTCGACCAAGGCTCTGTACTCGGACCCTTGATCTATACCATCTATACATGTAATTTTCCGTCTATTATGCATAACTGCTCTATCCATATGTGGGCTGACGACACTCAAATTCATCACTTCTTCAAGAAATCAGAAATGGCGGAGTCTCGAATGAGAATTACTGCTGATCTTGAGGCCCTTATTGAATTTTCGGAAAAACATGATATTATAGTTAATCCAACTGAATCTTAAGTTATGTACCTCGGCGACCTCGACCCAAATCATCCGAGAATTTTATCGAAAAATAGAGCTTTACACATATCAAAGAATGCAAAAAATTCAGGCTTGATTATCGACAAACAGTTTCGTTTCGCTGATCACGTATCTGCTATACTTCAAAAATCGTACGGACAATTGAAAATTTCATTTTCCATAAGACATATGCCTCAACTCAAAATTGAACTCTGCAAGTCGCTGGTTTTATCACATGCCAACTACTGCGACTACGTTTATGGGCCCTGTTTAACTTTCCGGGACAGTTTTCAGATTAAAAAAATCCAAAATTCTTGCTTGCGATTAGTTTTTGGCATCAGAAAATTTGAGACAAAAGGTCCACTGGCTCAAAATTAACTATACTCTGTCTCTCTCTACCACAGAATGATATATCAAAGAATCCCACCTCACCTTGCCGAAAAAATCAAATTTAGAACATATTCATAATATAAACTTAAGAAGAAGGGAATATAATAAATATATCCCTGATAACTATCGTTTCGGACGTCCATCGTCCTGATGTATTTGACAGGATTTCACGACGTTTCAAATGCTTGTATCTGCAATCGTCTTCAGGTGGATACTGACAAGCTTAGGTGCCAATTTATATGACTGTCGGCGCAATAATTCCGTGCAATTCCGCCATGTGCAGCAGTGCGTGTAATTTCGCGCAGTGTGGTGGTGCGTGAAGTTTTACGCCTCTGCAGTCCGCCAGAAAGAGCAATCAGGGGTTTCCATACGTTTTTTATCTCAACGCTTGGTTGACTGAAGGCGTTATTGGCTTCTATGTAGGCGGCCTCTTTGAACTTTCGTGTAAACCAATGCTCCTCTCTATGTAGAACACTTGCGTCGTCCAATAGAACTCGATGGTGCTCAGTCCAGGCGTGGTCAGCGATTTCCGATTCTGATGTTCCTCCACGTTGAGTCCATTTCTTGTGCTCATCCAATCTTACCGATAACGGTCTCTTTGTCTCTCCAATATAGGAATCTCCGCATTCACATGGAACTTCATAAATGCAATTCATACGGATTTCATTTTTGTCGTCAGGTTTGGTCTTGGTCAGGAAGCTCCGTAAAGTACTGCCGGATTGGAAGCAGCTCTTACTGTTGAACTTGTTTCCGATCCTTCTGATCTTCTCGGAGACGCATCTGATGTACGGAAGGCAGATCACTGTGCTTTGTTGTTGCTCTTCCGATGTCTTCGTTTTCCGGAGTTGTTTCAATACTTCTTCTAGGAGTTTCTTGGGATATCCATCCCGGTGGAGGTCCTCTCTGATGTGGTGCGTCGCTCTTTCTACCAATGTTCTCACGATCCCTCTCTTCGTCGAACTCGGATGGTTGGAGCTGTAACTGAGGTACTGCCCCGTATGTGTCTTTTTTCTGTAGACGGAGGTTCGGATTTCATTGCCTATTCTCTCAACGTTCACATCGAGGAAGGGTGAGGCACTGTTGGTTTCCATTTCCAAGAGTCCGCCTACATCGAAGCCAATAACGCCTTTAGTCAACCTAGCGTTGAGATCAAGAACGTATGGAAACATCTGATTGCTCTTGCTGGCGGGCTGCAGAGTCGCAAAACTTTACGCACCACCACACCGCGGAAATTACACGCACCGCTGCACATGGCGGAATTGCACGCATCATTGCGCCGACAGTCATATAAATTGGTAAGTAGCACCTAAACTTGTCAGTATTCACCTGAAGACGATTGCAGATACAAGAGTTCGGAACGTCTTGAAAACTTTCAAATACATTAAGACGATGGACGTCCGAAACGATAGTAATCAAGTTACCACATCGTCTACAACCTTCAAACAAATATATTCCTCTTCACAGCTCCAGTTCATTCCGGAGAAGCTTATTCTATCAAATATCTAAGGAGTATGATAATCTGACGACCGAATTCAAAATAATGACAAATCGCGAAAATAAAAAAAAAATTTTGAAAACTCTTTTAGTGAGCAAGATATACAGGTAAGATGACTCTGTCTTTCGTTTGCTCCCTCTTCTGCTTCAGATGTTTCTCTGGGCCTCACAAAAAAAAATTTAATGTGGTATATGCTAGTTCATGTATTATGTAGTTAGGTCAAGTTTTAATATTTCTCTCATGTTCGTGAGGTTCTATACTGATCACGCGCCTTTAATACTTTTAGTGACAATAACACTTATCCTTCTTATTGTTGATTTCTATTATTGTCATCAAATTGTCTAATGAAGAGTATTATTATTATTTACATGGTGTTTCAAAATCCAGTATCGAGATTCCAGGGGCGTATTTTTCAGGTCTTTTTTTCCATAAACACGAAACATTAAAAAGGATAATTAGTGGACTTTGACTGCTATTCTCCTTTAGACGTTTAGGTTTGTTCTGAAGCATGTGACATTATTTGAAAGTTGGTGGATGTTTCATCGTGTATTTGTTTGACATTTGAATTGAAAATGAATCATATTCATTTGAACATCTGGCTGACATCCATTTTGTTTATGGTCTGGCTAATGGTAACCAGTTGAAGCTCAGAGGTTGTACGCGCTAAGATTTCCTAATTGGCGGCTTCCCAACTATAGAACTTCCATAAATTCCCATCAGCACCTCCGGGAATACGGCAGATTTCAGACTCCATGGCACGATGCTGGCAGACCGCAACAAGCACACAACCCAGTGAGAGATAAAGAGGGTTTAAATGTTATCGATGAGAATCCTGGTAAATAGCGCGGGATTTGGATGTTTCCCATTCAACTGTCTGGAGGGTTTTACACGAAAACATGCTATACTAATATCATATCCAGTGCGTCCACGGTTTGCTTTCGCTAGATTTTCTACGGCGCTTGCAGTTCTTCCGATGGATACTGCGCAACTGTCCTAGGGATCCTGCATTTTTATCTCTTATCATTTTTACCGACGAAGCTCACTTTACACGCGACGGAGTAGTGAATTACAACGTTCATATTTGAGCCTTAGAAAATCCATACATGATCAGACAATTTCGACACCAGGAACAGTTCAGCGTAAACATATGGGCAGAAAAGAGTAGGAGATACTTCAATTGGTCCTTTTATTTTACCGCGAATTTTAAATGGTGCCACATATTCGAACTTCCTTCACAACGAATTGCCTGCATTAATGGAGGACGTGCTTCTACAAGATCTTCAACAAATGTGGTTTATGCACGATGATCCCCCCCTCATTTCCGAGTCATCCTTCGCGATTATTTATATACAGTCTTTTCAAATCGGTGGATTGGGATTAGATGAATTGAAGGCTGTAACTATTTCTTCCAGTTGGTTTCCAAGGATGGCCAGTATGCAATCATCCACATATCTTTTGAAAAACAGGTGTTTGAAATTTATTTTCATCACATTTTCTTCTAGATCCTCCATGACCAATTGTGCAATGGTACTGGATATGGGAGAGCCCATATAATATCCATCTTGTTTTTATAGAACTTTTATTGAAAAAAAAATGTGTGATTTTCATTTTTTTTTTTTCGTATTATGTCAATAATTAATTTGTTCGGGATGTTACATCCAAATATATCAGAACGTATTTTCCTGGCATAGTGATATTATTGATAGATTTCTTGAAGGTTCATGAATTTTTTATGTAGTTCTTGTTTTAACAGGTGATATTGGATATGATATTTGCTAAAAATTTCAATAAGCTGTGGAAAGGGGAGCTGAAAGCTAGAAACTACATGTCTCAGAGGTACACTTTCTTCAACTCATTTTGGTAAGCCATGAATTTTAGGGGATGTGGCATTTTGTATTGATAGTTTCTGTTCAATTGTTTCCGATATTATGCCTTTCTCCTTCCATTTTTTTATTAGTTTTATTCCGAAATGTGTTGATTTTTGTATATTTTTGTATATTTGTGTATCGATCAGTAATTTTTGTATTTCCTCTTCGTAATCCTATTTGTCCATTATAACGGTGCGGTTGCTTCTATCTGGATTTACCACCATAATTTGTAGATTTGTTCTGAGAAAATGACTGCAATAAAGAATATATAGGTATGACGTCACAACGGCTATGCAATAGACTCTAAAGGACACAAATACATGAGAAAATCAAGTACTGCCTTAAATAAACATATTATCCAAGATAATTACCATCCAAATTTCAAAAATATTAAAATCCTAGCTTTCGAGAGAAGAAAAAGGAAAACGATGCATTGGAGAAATGAAATATAAATGTTTACTCTATGTGGTGTGACAAGTGAAACTGAGGTTAGGAATAATTCTTGCAATTATATTTAAGCCAACGGCACCTGACGGGTGTCACTTGGAAATTATTACAGTGGTGCCAACTGGTGCCATCAAAATAATAATTTCCTTTATTCGGAAAAACTTATCACTACCTAGTCTGCGATAAATACCCTAATTAGAGCTTCAGAAACAAGTATATACATCAAAAAATTAAATTATGGAATAATAAAGTGAATTCAACCTCGTTTTGTAGGTGATGTGTTATTTAAAGTAATTCGTGAATAATTCTATGAAAATTGTTTCAAAGTTCAGTTCTTATTTGCACTGTGGCAAATTTTATGGTTTCAACGAATACCTGGGACCTCATGTACCAAACTGCCCAGCGTTTTGGATTCTCTTCGTTTTTGGAAACTGCTACTGCTCTCGTCACTGGGACTTCTCCGCATTTCCAATGAAGCAAAGGTAATGTTAACTCTGCATTTGTGATTTTTTTATCTGGTGGTGTCTTTCATATTTTTCTTATGTGTTCTTGACTAATAACTGATTTAATTCCAAATTGTTTGTTTGTTCCAAATTTGAATTTTCAACGTGGTTCTTCCCAAAATTATTTTTTTCACAATCTCCGCTTGTTGATTCTTCTCCCTTGATACCAACATATTTTGTTTTTCTTCTCGAATTTTCGATTTTGACACACCATTTGTAGCACTTTTCATTATTTTCACTTCTTTGACAGTTTTTATTTATGAAACTTTTCTAACTACCTTATAATCTATATACAATGCATGTAAAATTATTCATTTGACGTTTCTGCTTTTCTTTACTTTTCAAAATTACTAATTTTGCATCGAGATCTCTCCTGGCATCTCATTGGCTGTTGTGTTCAGATCAAATTCCATATACAGGATGTTCGAACTGTTGATATTTCGTATCTGCTTGTGATCTCAAAATATATTCATAAATTTTATTTCAAATTTTTTTAAATCATGCCAATTGATTGTAATGTTGGAAACATGTTTCTTTTCAAACATAGGTATCGATTAATATTATAAAAGGTTTCAGAAAAAAGGCAGAATCTTCAGAAAAACTGTAAAATAACATAGCACAGATTACCAAATATGAATATTTTTTTATTTATGGGTTTTTTCTTTATTTATATTATTATTTCAACTCTGTGAACATTTAACATACTTCTAAACATAACAATATATATATATATATATATATATATATTATATATATATATTATTTATATTATATATATATATATATATATATATATATATATATATATATATATATATATATATATATATATATATATAAATATTTATATTATTGTAAGGTAATGTTAATAAAATAAAATAATTTTTTATTATTATTAGGTATTTAAGTTATGGTGGTTCATGCTATGCTTGTTTTACAATTTTTCTATACTTTTTACTATTCAAGAATCTTATATCATGTTCTATTCAATGCATTTTTATCAAAAAGTCAGTCCTGAAGTATATCTATTGTCATAAGTATGCGACCAACAATACATTCATTTTGAATACACAATAAAAATAATATGGAAATTTAAATTTATGAAAAAACATTGTATCTCAAGTAGATGGAATGGCATACAAGTTGGAACATCTGTATGGTAAATCATATCAGGAGGAAACCCAACAACGAGATGTCAAAAAACTATGAGAGGCAAACAATGAGATATAAACATTATGAACACAGAAAAATGTCAAATAAGAATTTTATCCAGATTTTACATAGTATATGAGGTTCAGAATTAGATATTGTAAATAAATCATTAGAATAAGTTAGAATAACAAACAGTGATATAGAAAGTGGAAATATACTTTGAAATTTGTGAAAAAAAACGAAATATGTGGGTTGCTAAGAGAAAATGTAACAAGCTTGAGGAGATGAAAATTGAGATGTAAAAAACGAAACCAGATACCAAATTTAGAGAGGTAAAAATATAACAAAACCAAGATGAAAACAAGCAGAACTATCTAAAACCGCTATATAACTGATTCACATATAAATGAAAAATAAGCAAACTAGAAGAGACCACTTACCTCATTGAAATAACAAAGACCAACCCAATGTCATTGCCAGGAACAAAAGAGGGCTTCTGCAGTGAAGCTGTATTTTCCAGTCATCACGAACACTTCCAAGAGGCAGGAGTACACCACAAAAGGAAGAATTGCAGGGTATTTCAAAAGCTGAACCAACTAAAGTGCAACGTATCAGGTCCAGGACCATATTGGTTATCTGATCACTTGTGTCCTTTCTTCCAAACATTTAATGACTTTTCGATGCTCACAGACTTTTCATAATACTGAAACGTTCATTTAACAAGTATTGATCACACATAAACAAGTTTTACCATTTCATATTACTGTAATTAGTTAGATAAGTTGGATTTCGCAGAGAAGGTCAATTTTAAGGATATATTTCACGATTTTTCTGCAATCTGTATTTTATCTATTGAGCACCTAAACATATTTTTCCCCACAAAACAGCATATTTGACATCAAGCATGGCGCCAAGTTGGCACTACTGAACCTGCTGCTGATAATAGAGATGACTCATTTTTCATAGGCGTACCGACTGAGCTGGAATAAGGTAGAAAAAGTGTTGAAAAGGGGTAAGACAACATAGCCGGAGTTTCATTTTTGTTATAATGGGTACTGATTCTTGAAATTATTAAATAAAAAGGAAATAACTGAAACAAATTTATCATAATATAAATATAATATTAAAGCACCTATCACCACAATATATATATATATATATATATATATATATATATATATATCATATATATATATATATATATATATATATATATATGTATGCCTAATAAGTACTACTGCTCTGAAATTTTCCTACAAATTTTCGACATCTGAATGAAAGAATATTTTCGAAATTGAGTTCAACAATGAAATTAACGTCTCACGAATCATATTTCGAAATACTATACCTATTTATAATAATATTTCCAGAGAGATGTCCCCTGAAGCGAAGTTTTGGATGAGGAAATTGCAGAATACAATGAAATTGCCAAATTTTCCTTAAGACTTTTAGTAAACTATAATTTGTTGGCCTCGCAAAACGCTTTGCGTCTTTCTATACTTGGAGGAATAGAATTTGAAAATTATTGTTGCATTTACCTTGATAATTTTTTTCCGTTCCCGTTCTTTCCCCAGATGACAATATGTATGGAACAAAAGGATCGAAACACGACTGCAGTGATTAAAGTTACAGTGACTGAACTAATTTTAGAGATTATAATACGACTGGTAGCCCTGGACTCAAATAGTTATGGTAAATATTACATATAATGATATGACTGCAAAAATCCAGCATTGAAAATAATGCTGAATCATGAATCCAAGAAAACTAACTATTCTTGATAATTGTAGAATAAATCATCATATAAAGGGAATTAAGGAAATGAATTGGATTTCTATTTCCACTGAACTAATGAGTTAAAGCCTTAGTATAGAAGGGCAACAGAATGTAGACATATAAAAAGAAGGGGGAGATGTAAATTGTGTGGAGCTCCCTGAAATAATACATTTGCTGCTACAAAGTAAATGAGAGATTGAATCAAATGAACTGCCGTACTAGTTACTTCAGAGAAAATACCAATTGATTTGACTTCGGGTATACCATTTGTTTGATTTGTAATGACATTATTTACTATGTTCATTTTGTCTATTTCAACGATTTATTCGTTCATAGAAATATATAACTGAGAGTTCGATACCATGGTTTCAAATATATCGGAATAATTGCTACATTGATGGCTTTGGTTTTCCTCGAAGATCTGTGTTAGGTTCCTTGCTAATTATAATTTTTTAAATCTCATTCGCTTCAACATACTCCGAAATTCAAACTATTGCAATCTGTTCTCCAGATTCACTCATCGAATGACTTCAACCGCCTTCAATATTGACAAAGGGAATGAGTGGCATGGAGTGAACTCACTTTCCCTCAATATAACGGAAGTGCCATCTCCATTAGTCGCAAAAATACCGACTGGTAATCCTTATCGAATGGATAGTTACATTCTTCAGAGAATGGGAGAATTCAACTAACCATATCATAACTATGGTTCCGAATGAGTTTATAACCCTTCAATTCTTCATCAGAAAACTCCCAATGGTTTTCTGATATCAAAACTCATTCCTCCATTCTCGATGCGCCTCGCTTGTGAATCGAATTCATTTTGTGTCATATGGAAACCTTTTCACAACGCAATTGAGTTTAGAAAATATCGCATAACAACCAATGAAGAACAATATTTCCTAGGACCCTCTGGTTCGCCGAGAACGAAGAGGCAGACAGATTAGCCAAGATATACAATCATCTCCCACGCACCTCCAAAAACATTGTTTCGCCACCCCATTTGAGGAGTTCTATAAAATGATCACTCATGGATGATATCTTTTATAGTTTTTTGACAAAGATTGGGATGGTTAATTTAGAAGTGAAACTCTATTGGATGTTTTGAATAGTTTATTCATTCAAAAAACGAACTTTATGCGGTTTCACATTCTCAAAAATTTTGTCTGACTTGAGGATAGAAATTAATGATAGTGGGCTCGACAATGAGGAGTCTGTTCTTGGAAACAGCAATGTGAATCCACTAACTCGAAACTACACTCATCATGCCATTTATTCAAAAACCTGAATTGGATATAGTCTGAGGCTCAATTGCTAAAATTATATCGAGGGTCAGATATGACATTTGTCTTTGGAGTATATCCACCTTATCCTTGGAGGTTTTTGTTGCATTTCTCCTTTACTCTCTTTTCTTTCAGTAGTCGTCTCTTCTGCTCGGTAAACATAAGTGTATATACAAATGGGATCACTAATATTCAATATTTCCCAATGACGCTTTCTTTCATTTATGAGAATCATTTCTAAAAAGGAATTTTTGAAATTTCGCTGCCACGGTATATACGACGATTCCAATGCAAAAAAAAAATCTGAATTTTGTGAAAAAATGTGTATAATAAAATAATAATTCTTCATTTACCATTTACAGTTAGTACAAACTCACACATTTATGTATGAATGAGTATCTTTGCTTTTTGCATATATACTTGTTGAGATAGAGAGTGAAAATAAAGCTATGGATATACACTTGGATCGAATGAGTGGTGTGAAGTATCTTGATTAACTGCCAATCATTTCACAGTTTACAAAGCAGGGAATAGACATGAAATGAAAAATTACAGACCTATATCTGTAATAGATAATTTCGCAAAAATTTTTGAACAATCTGTCAAGAAAAGAATACTTGAATTTCTAATAAACATCGGGTTATAACCGACAGGCACTTTGGATTCATCCAAAACTCGAATACAGGAAAGGCTGTCTTAGACTTCGTAGAACACACAACAGAGATTTTGGATAATTCGTCCAAATGCTTGGCCGTTTTCCTTGATTTGGCAAAGGCGTTTGACACCGTGGCACATGACGTCTTGTTGAACAAACTTTCTGAGTATGGAATAAGAGGGATCAGTCTGGAATTGATGAGAAATTATCTGTTACAGAGGACACAAAAAGTTAAGATAGGGGAACAACTCAGTAACACAGCACATATATCAGTGAGTGTGCCTCAGGGCACGGTATTAGGCCCAATTCTATGCCTGATTTATATGAATAGTATATCTCGAATCAATGGCTTTCGTGGACATATTATATGTTATGCGGATGACACCGCGCTGATATTCAGAGATGAAACCTGGAATGACGTCTACATAACTGCAGAAAACGATCTTAGAAAAATTATCACCTGGTTGAATCATAACCTACTAAGTTTGAACATAAACAAAACTAAATTCATGACATTCTCTCTGAATACCAGAGACACACCTCCAAATGATACCTTAAAAATACACACACCACTCTGCAATGATAGATACACATGTAACTGCGCACCGATAGAAATAAATTCCTTGATTAAATATTTGGGAAAAAACCTATCTCTCGCATACACCTCTCTGGCAGAAAGCGTAATACGCTACTGTATTATAGTGTGGGGGAAAACATACAACACGACGTTGCACCCTCTACAAGTCATGCAGAATTCATTATTGAAAATAATACACAGAAAAGATAAAAGGTTCCCTACTCGATTACTATTTCAAGAAACCAAAGTCCTAAATATTAGGGCTCAATATTGCTATCAAGGTCTAATTTGGATGTTTTCCAACTTAATAAAATATACCACAAGCTTCTCGAAAACAACAAGATTCTCTGATAATTTAAATATAAGAACTCCATTTTACCGAAAGAGCCACACGCAAAGATTAATTTTTTTTTCGGACCTCATTGTACAACTATTTCCCTACAGATCTAAAAACCATTAAAAAAATCAAAGAATTCAAACTTGCTATTAAGGAACACATAATAGAAAACCCAAGTATACTAAATATATTCTAAGAATATACTGAAAAAACAAACGTTAATAATATTAATCAATTTTGAATTATATTTCAATCCCCTATTATGCTCTCTCTCCGACCCCCCCACTGGACGAATCTAAAATTTCAATTACTACTTAGAACTAGCCTATATTGTACTTAAATTGACATTCCATCTACGAGTGTGTGAAACAACACAAACAGGCGCCTTGTGCCTAGGTGTATTTCACCCATTTGTGGTGGCTTAAACTCGATAAAAGTTCTATTAATACCACGTTTTGTACCGAATAATTGTACTGATTATTATTGTATATATTGTACTGATTATTGTGAATAAACTGATTTGATTTGATTTGAATTTGTTATTTGTTATCTAATTCTAGGTTGGAAAAGAACCCTTAGTAGCTATTTATTGCATGACTATAAAAACATTTTTCTACTAAGTATTCTTTGATGCTTCTCTGAGAGAGAGATAAATATACTTTATTGTCAAAGAATGAACATGTTCTTATTGACAAAGTTAGAATACAAATTTTTTACAATAATTAAAGGTAAATAATATAAAAATCAATTACAGTAACTACACATTAATGAAGTAGTATGTCAGATGCGCTTAAAAACGTATTTGTCATCATTACACAAGAGTATTAAACATTTTCAAATAAATATACACATAAGATACAAACAAATTTTAACATATGAAACACAATATATAGCTGTACAATTAAACGAAACTGCATACTCTACCAATTCTCTGAATAGTACTCCTCCAAATTATAGTAAGCTCCCTCAAGTAATATCTTTAACAGACTTCCGAAATTTTTTGAAAGAGTTAATACACTGAATGCTTGATATTATTTTAAACTCTTTATATATTATTGAAAACTTCGGGACCTGCATAGTTTGGTGATTTTTTGAATTCACCGAGGTTGCATTTAGTGAGATGTAGCTTTTCATCATTTTCAGTTTTATAATTATGCACGTTGCTGTTCTTAAGGTAGTTATTTTCATTTGTGTACATATAACATAATATTTTGAATACGTAGATGCTTGTTAGGGAAAGTATTTTTTTTTCAGGACTATTCTGCATGAGTCTCTGTAGCCCAAGTTGGAAATTATTCTTATTATTCGTTTTTGCATAGTGAAGACTCTAGAAACATCCGTTGACTGTTGTAACTCATTACCGAGTATGCTGAAGAGTAGTAAGCTGTTATTAGATTTTTTTATATCTATTTCTTTCTTCAGGTTCAAGATGGCGAAGGTTGCTCTTGTAAGTTAGGAATATATACTGTCTATTTCCATTGTGAAATGTAGTTTGCTATCTATGACAGTTCGTAGAAATTTTGTGCTGTCTTTGAATTCTTCACTGTTTATTTTGGTGGTTTCGTCGCTGTTCATATTGGAAAAGTATACACATATCGATTTTGATTGATTCACCATGAGTGAGAATTGTTGACACCAACACTCCAATTGATTTGTGATTTTTTCCATTTTAAGTTCTAATTCTCTTATGGTTGATGCCTCGATTATCACAGAAGTGTCATCAGCGTACATAAAAATCTGCCCTTCTGAAATATAATCTGGAAGGTCGTTCACAAAAATTAAGAATAAAAGTGGCCCCCATACAGATCCTTGAGGCACACCAATATCGACACATTTTTCGATTGACAATGCCTTTTTTATAGACACACTAATTTTTCTGTTGGATATATATGATTCTTCAGTAGGTTCCCCCTGATCCCCAGAGTTGATAGTTTGTTAAAAATATATTGATGATTTACGCAGTCGAAGGCTGCAGTTAGGTCAAAGAAAACACCAGCTACTATATTCGAGCTAAGTTTTTCGGTTATTTTCAGTGCTTTTCTGTCATAACAATAAACTCATTTTGATGAAAATGAATTGCAGCCAGCGACAGTCCAGCCGTTGGCTGAGAAAATAATTCAAATGAAATGTGATTTTTTGAATCAGAAACATACAGTGCTTCTCAAAAGTCCTCTCCCCCCCTCTTATTTTTGGAACGATTATACATAAAAAAGTGAAATTTGAAAACTGAATATTAAAGGTTGTAAACTTCTCTACTAGTGATGATAGATGACGGAATCGTCACAGATGACGTCACAAGGCCATTGTGACCAATAATTTTAGATGGAACCCTACGGCAAGCGACACCTCTTTTGAAACGTATAGAAAAAATCTATTCAATGATACTAATTTTGTTTGTGTTTATTGCAGTTTGGAATGGCTCATTAGTAAACATTAAAATTTGAATTCAATTCAGTATGATATTAATTACAGATTTGAGAATCAGTATCTACTTTCTTCCTCTCCAGTTCTCTTTTTTTCTCTCTTTTTCAAATATCATTTGCTACTCAAATTTAGTTACTCGATTTGTTCACTGGCACTGGTGGAAGAACAGGGGTAGATGCGTCTACAACTGAACCAGTTGTAGTTATTTATCCATATGTCAAAGATTGTAATAACTCTGTAACATTATTGTATACTATGTGGATAATAAATTTATTATTATTATTATAATAACTTGAAGAAATTGCTCCAAGTGACCTCCATTCACTTCCTGACAGTGAAATATCCTATTTTCAAACTCTTCTCGTACTTTTGCAAATATGTCTACGGAAACAGCCTCACATTCTGCAACAGTACGTTGTTTTGAAACGTCGATATTGTCAGGTTCAGTGGCGTAATCCTTCGATTTGAGGTACCCCCACAGAAAAAAATCCAAAGCTGTGAGGTCCGGTGATCGAGCTGGCCATTCCGTTGAACCTCGTCGTCCAATCCATCTACCACGATACTCCTCATCCAAATACCGTCTCACTGCACCGTAATAGTGTGGAAAAGCACCATCCTGTTGGAATGTTATTTCCAAATTGCCGAATTCATCTGGATTATCTTCCAAAATTTCAAGGATCAACGGCTCTATTGCGTTTTGCAACAGCTCCAGATAAACATCACCAGTTAAATAAGTATTTGAAAAAAGAGGTGGTTTCCCAAGATACTTGCCGAAACATTCACCTTCTGGGGAAATTGGGTATGTGTTTCACGAAACAGGTGAGGATATATAATACCTCACATTCGGTGTATTTACAGTTCCATTTGGATAGAAAGTACCAAAACAAGTTGTTTTGACATAGTCTGGCTGTTGGTTGATTTCAGTTTCCATATTTTCACAAAATTCTGAGAGTTGATGAAGCATTTCTAATTTGTACGGATGAAATTTGTTTTTTTTCAACACCCTGTGTACTGTACTTCGACTTACTTCACAGGTAGAAGCAACGTGAGTTGTTGAAGAAGTAGGATTAACTATTACTTCTGCCAGTATATCAATTTTCTTCTCATCAGAAATTTGTGGTCTGCCAGATCGTTTGGCATCATTAATACTACCCGTTGTTTCAAACTGACGTAGAAGCTCCCTTAAATAAGTCCTCGAAACGGGGCGATCGGGAAAACTCCCATTAAAAATGCGTTCTGCTGCATGAATATTTTGTCCGGTTTCACCAAGAATTAAGATCGCTACTACTTCATCACCTAAAGCACGTACCATTTCGCTTCTCGAAGCACATAAACGTTCGGCTCACAACAGTTTAACAAATTATTAAAATGTACAAAAATATTAAAAGTACCAAAAGCTGCTAAAACCGTTAAACGTTCGATCAACAATACACAAATTATTTAATGTACAAAAACTTGGACAATTACAAAAACGTCGAATTAGGGAGACTAACAAAAAGTCAGCTTATTTGACAACTATCCAAAGGCGGAGCTTGAATTTGGAATTTCAATATTAACTGATTTAATTCATCACAGCTTTGCGTTTTTCAAAAGCGAGTTGCCAAAACTGCCATAAATACAAACAAAATTGGTATCATTAAATAGGTTTTTTCGATACATTCGAGGTGTCGCTTGCCGTGGGGTTCCATTTAAAATTATTGGTCACAATGGCCTTGTGACGTCATCTTCGACGATTTCGTCATCTATCATCACTAGTAGGAAAGTTTACGACCTTCAATATTCAGTTTCCAAATTTCACTTGTTTATGTATAATCGTTCCAAAAATAAGAGGGGGGTAGCGGACTTCTGAGAAGCACTGTATAACGCAAGTGAAAATGCTCACAAGATTCATTTCCATTAAAATGATTTCTCAATTCCATGACAGAAAGCTCCAAAAGCGCTTCATTTAAATATACAAATTTCACATGTGAAATATTTTTTTTTGAATTATTTTTGTTTGATAACTTTTAACATCCAAAACCAAATATTGGTTTGTTTGAAGGTTGTAGACGATGTGGTAACTCGATTACTATTGTTCCGGACGTCCATCGTCTCAATGTATTCAAAATGTTTTAACGACGTTTCGAATGCTTGTATCTTCAATCGTCTTCAGGTGAATACTGACAAGTTTAGGTGCTACTTATCAATTTATATGACTGTTGGCGCAATGATGCGTGCAATTCCGCCATGTGCAGCGGTGCGTGTAATTTCGCGCGGTGTGGTGGTGCGTGGAGTTTCGCGCCTCTGCAGCCCGCCAGAAAGAGCAATCAGGGGTTTCCATACGTTCTTGATCCCAACGCTTGGTTGACTAAAGGCGTTGTTGGCTTCGATGTAGGCGGCCTCTTTGAACTTTGAACTCCACGCACCACCACACGAAATTATACGCACCGCTGCACATGGCGGAATTGCACGCATCATTGCGCCAACAGTCATATAAATTGATAAGTAGCACCTGAACTTGTCAGTATTCACCTGAAGACGATTGCAGATACAAGCATTCGAAACGTCGTGAAAACTTTTTGAATACATTAAGACGATGGACGTCCGAGACGATAGTAATCAAATATTGGTAATCAGTACAATGGTTTTCATATAGATATCACATATACATACATACATATTACATATATTACATCTGCTGAAGCTTTTGTGGCATGTGATTCTATCTTTCAGTGTTTGTTAAGTTTCACCTATGTTAACTTTTTTACAATCATGACGATATTTTTCATACTGGAAACCATTTCAATTTTTATCAATTAGTGATTGGGTGATATGGAATATGATTGAGTAGTCTGTTACTATTTATAGGTTCTCTGAACCCCATTGAGAAAACTTTGATATTTCCTGTGCTGTTTGCTGTAAGTTATTGTTATGATTATTAATATATCGAAAACCTTCCCAATTCAAAGCGGGATATCAGAAACTATGAGCTCATTAATATACCTTTGTTATGCAGTTATCGAGTAGATTATATAGTACGTAGCTATATAAAATTGGGGATATACTCGTACCCATATTTGTGCCAAAAATTATTGGTAATATTCACCATCGATTTACATATAGGGTGATTCAAATAGGAAGTCAGTGATACTCATTGATGTTTTCTTATCGATAGGACATCCATGTGTAATATCCAACTTTATTAAATCTGATGGTAGGTTCGTAGAACGCGATATCACGTCCAAACTTATGATAACATAAACTTCTGCTAGAGTTATAATGTTTATGAATTCACAGAATTCCAACGAATCCTCTACATGGACAGCATCATCACCATATTATAGGAATCAGTTGAAAATTTTGTGATATGTTTGCTGATTTTACTATTTAGTAGGTCTATCGATGATGTAATTGGTCATTTGTTAGTACGGATTTAGGAAGTTTTTGAAGGATGTGTCTTGGTACATTGGAACTTTCTGGAATCTCTTGGTGTCAATGCATTTTGATATCCATTTGGAAATATTTAACTCTTCAAAATTGAAAATGGGTGTATGAGGAATTGAAATAAAAGCAAAGTAACGAACAATAAGTTGTATGGAATATGTTCCATTGCGGGCTTTGGGCGATGCGTTTTCAAAGCTTCGGTTGTGTTAATCATCAATAGAACTCGTTTGATTTTTCTACACGTTGTTGTTTTCTTAAAAATTTCACCACTTTCAAAACACACTGCGCAAACCTGACGCTCATTGTTTGATAATGAATGGCAAGTAATAAAATAAATTATAACTGATATGGTTCTTGCAGTATGTAAACAATGAATAGAAAACTTCTGATATACCAGTCTTTCAGGTTATTATCCAACCTTTGGATGAAACCAATTAACACAATTTCAAAAAACAACACAGTGATGATAAGCAAACGTCAGTCAATGCAGGAATCTGAAGCAAAAACATCGATCTAGTTAGCGTTTCGCGTCCAAGTTCATGTTGATCTTGTGTCATGGCGTGGCGCTAATTCTACAGTATTCAAAACGTAGAGTTTTAAAGGATAATTTTTTTTTCATTTAAAATTTTTATAATTTTTTTTAATATACCGTGTGTAATCTTACCTCTTGCATACCCGTGAATGATGAATTACAGCGATTAAAAATAGAAAAAACAGCCAAATTCATCCAAATGTAGGCAACCCGGGAACAGTGGAAACTTGGTAGGTAATACATTTTTGTTTTGGCTTATTATTGACTCATTATGAAAATTTATTATTATTATGATGGACTATCAACTGTTAGCGGTTGAAAAGGGAAACATTCTCAATTAAATATTGATAGAAAGATTTTTCTGTGAATTGAAAAATCCATTAAAAAATTTTTTTTTGATGGACTATCAACTGTTAGCGGTTGCTACTTCCCGGCTAAAGCCACGCTGGACATTGAACTACATCTGATAGATATTCTAAAAGGCCCTAATTCAAAGAAAAATCTGAAATTGAAAATTTGCATTTTCATTCAGATAGTTATTTGATTTTCTATTCCAGTCTTGATTAGGAACTCATAAGATGAATGAGGCAAGAAGAATGTTTTCCAAAAGAGAGTACTCACCAGAAATCATTCGTAACATTGACGCAGGAGGGACATCGCATTCAGTAGGTCTTCAATACATTTTGTCGACGAAAATCTATTTCACGCTTCCACGATCATCAGGAAGACCGGAAGAAATGGGAGACACATTTTAAAAGCAATCTCATTTGCAAAGATGGAAAAGTTAGAATCATTTCTTTTGGAGAGACACTTTGAAATTAGTATTTTCTGACATTAAAACCTGTCATGGGGTATGAAAGATTGATTTGTTGAAATTATAAACAGGATGTTCATAAAATCAGATGTGAAATCATCTGCGACTGAAAGATAAACTTTAGTCACTATCTTCCATCGTCAAGATAACCTCTTGTGTGGTATTCATGTTGAAAAGGGAAACATTCTCAATTAAATATTGATAGAAAGATTTTTTCTGTGAATTGAAAAATCCACGATTAAAATGAAGTTATTTTTTGTGAATGTCTAACAGAAAACAACTACTTCCCCGGCTAAAGCCATGCTGGACATTGAACTACATCTGATAGATATTCTAAAAAGGCCCTAATTCAAAAGAAAAATACTGAAATTGAAAATTTGCATTTTCATTCAGATAGTTATTTGATTTTCTATTCCAGTCTTGATTAGGAACTCATAAAGATGAATGAGGCAAAGAAGAATGTTTTCCAAAGAGAGTACTCACCAGAAATCATTCGTAACATTGACGCAGGAGGGACATCGCATTCAGTAGGTCTTCAATACATTTTTGTCGACGAAAATCTATTTCACGCTTCCACGATCATCAGGAAGACCGGAAGAAATGGGAGACACATTTTTAAGAAGCAATCTCACTTTGCAAAGATGGAAAAAGTTAGAATCATTTCTTTTGGAGAGACACTTTGAAATTAGTATTTTCTGACATTAAAACCTGTCATGGGGTATGAAAGATTGATTTGTTGAAATTATAAACAGGATGTTCATAAAATCAGATGTGGAATCATCTGCGACTGGAAGATCAACTTTAGTCACTATCTTCCATCGTCAAGATAACCTCTTGTGGGGTATTCATGTTGAAAAGGGAAACATTCTCAATTAAATATTGATAGAAAGATTTTTCTGTGAATTGAAAAATCCACGATTAAAATGAAGTTATTTTTTGTGAATGTCTAACAGAAAACAACTACTGCCCCGGCTAAAGCCACGCTGGACATTGAACTACATCTGATAGATATTCCACATCTGATTTTATGAACATCCTGTTTATAATTTCAACAAATCAATGTTAGCGGTTGTTCAAGAGATTAGATTACACCCCTATATATATATATATATATATATATATATATATATATATTTATATATATATATATATATATATATATATATATATATTTCCAACATACAAAACGAGGTCCATTTGTGCGAAATCTGCGGAAGTTGTGAGGACCATGTCAGAGTGAGGTCCGTATACGGTCCTCACAACGTTATCTACTCTTAAATCATTGCATCCTAATTTTTTCCATCAATTGAATTCACCACCGTTTGACGTGAGTCACTCAAAGTGTAGTTCATCATTCTAGTTAACAAATTACTCATGAATAATTGAGATTCCGCGAGAAATATGTGGACCTCACTTTGGTATCAGAATGGTTGAAACCGTATACTTTAGTTGGCGGCTTCGCCATGTTAAGGCGCCGCTGCGCGAGTATATTTTCTATACGTGTATATTTCACTCTGTACGCATTGATATGGAGGGTAAGAAGTGAGGACCGAAGAAGTGGCAACATAGCGGGATATGCAACTTGCAGACATTGGCAATCATATTAGTAGTGGAGTAAAAATAGCTTAAAATTATGCATTTTTTCGGAATCCTGGAGCATTTCTCACCTTCTATATTACTTAGAAAGTTATAAATTTATATTCGTGCGCTGATTGTTTATTAATTCTTTGACTAATGAAAATTAATGTTGTTAGACATGTCTGAAATCAATGAATATCGAAGTAATTTGTCCAAAATTGATGCTATAGGGTTTTTTGAGGTCGCTGAACAGAAATATGATATTGAAAAAACAATGGCGTGAACAGTCGTAAAGGTGAATTCCATGAATGATGATTTACATTTCGTTTTTATTTATGTGTACATCTCGGAGAAAAACTTTTCGGGTGAAAGTTGGGGAGCTAATTAAGCTCTATGAAACGACTTATAGTTTGCCGATATAAGGTATGGAAATAGAATATGGCGATTTTTTCTTAAATCTTAACTGCTGCCATTTTGGAGCTACTGAAACATTTTCGAAGATAGCCGAGGTATTGATGAGAAGTATTTTCGTTGCATTCGGTTGAAAAATGTGGTGTCCACTTAACAAGTTTCATTATATCCCGTATATAAGTTCTAATATCACATTTTAAACCATAGTTTTTGGTCTTTAAAGCATGGCCTAAAAATTCAAATTTGTTTTTTTTTTCAATTATTCAATATTTTGAGCTCTGCATTTTTCGAAATAATTTTTATTTTTTTACATTGACTTTTTATTATTTGTATTTTGAAAGTAACATGTGAATATTTCAGATGTTTATATTGAATATAAAAAAAATCTCTTTGACGTAATTTCATATATACGTACTATTCCTATACATATTTTTTTTTTCGCGTTCAAAAACATCACTACTTGTTAGTTGCATTCTTCTTCTCTCAGATACATTTTTGATAGTCTAATTTGATCAATTAGATAAAAAAATATAAGAAATTTTGTGTTAAGTGCTCGTGACTGCGTGCTCCTCCAGCGCTGCACTTCAAAGACGCCGCCTCAAATTTTCGCACGTTATCAAAAAAAATCTGCAGCTACAATTTTATTTTTGAAGAAAATTTGTATATACCTTTGTGATGTAGAATTTTCCATTTTTGCGAGTGGCACCATTGGTTATTTTTTTTTAATATTCAATATACAATGTAATTTGGCACCTTATATGTTGAATAATTGATTAAGCACAAATTTTACGGTTGGTAACTCTTTATATGTTGTTCCCAACATCATCACTAATGTACAGTAAAAAGTTACCATCATACCCCAATTTTCTTGAGCTAAAATTTAATATTACTCTACTAGTGTACGTAGAGTGTCAGGTGACTAAACTAAATTAATTCCAAATTATTACTAGTTCAAATATCACATTTAATCAACTGTTCTCCCGTATTCTATCTCTCTCTAACATTCAAATATGATATTTTCGATCCAATATAAAGTATATCGAAAGATAACAAGGATTTTAGGCAGGAACTCATTTATAAAAATGGAAATTTCATCAATTCATTAAAAAACGTAATATTTTCTTATTTGATAAAATGTACTTATATTAACAAAGAAAAAAGAATCTCTTACGGGGCCTTGTTTGAGGTCGTATTATGAATATATGTTGGTTAGGTTAGGTTCTTTTCCTATATAAACGTTATCAAAGTTTATTTGACGAAAAATTGCACGTATTTTGGAGCAACATTTGTTTATTTTTTTGTCTTTTTATTAATAATTTTTTTTTTAAATAAAACCAATCAAACCTCCTTGAAGTACAGATTACAAGCTTCGGAAAGAACGATTGTGAAATCTTGATATTACATTTTGAACTAGAGTTTTGGTTTTTGAAGCATATCCAACAAAATAAAATTTACCATTTAATGGAATTATTCAATATTCTACTTTTTTAAATAAAATTCTAAGATTTTTTTATATTCGTACACCTTCTCAATTGTCATTTTGAGGGTGAACTGTATGAATTTCAGATGATTATTTTGGAAATGTATAGAATGTCAGATCTTTAATTGATTTTATAGAAAATTCTACAGTGACCTAACTTCATATATGTACTATTCCTATTTATATTTTTTTCATACTTGGAAACAAGACACCTTATCAGCTACTTATTCCTCCTTCCATTTACATTTTTGATAGCTCAATTTGATCCATTAGATCAAAAGTTATAACAAATTAAGTGAAGCGCGCTCGTGGCTACGTGCTCCTCGAGAGATGCACTTCAGTGTCGCCGCCACATATTTTCATACGTTAGAGAAAAAATCTGCAGCCTGCAGTTTTCATTCTGAAGAAAAACTGTACATACCCTTTTCATGTAAAATATTCCATTCTTTCGAATGTCGTTATCAGTTTTTCAAAAAAATTATCTTTTTTTCAAGATATGCAATAAACAATGTAATTTTGCAGCTTATTTGATAATAATAAATTTAGCTCACACTTTACGATCGGTTAATTTTTCTATGTTATTCCTTACATAATCACTAATGTAGGTACAGTAAAAAGTTAACGCAGTCCCCTAACTTTCTGAAGCTGAAATCTAATATTACTCCACTATAGGTGATTCTAATCGTTCCATCAAATTGCAACATATTTTTATTTCAGTGTTATTTGAAAGGCTGATTATATTTACGATTTCCACCGAAATAAGAAGTTATAAATAATTTATTTCAGAAAAAATCTCTTTATAGTTCATGTATTCGAAAAAAAAGACTCATTTCTGTTTTTTACATCAGTTTGGCTATTTTATATCAAACCACCAATATATCAAAAAGAGAAAAATACTATTTTCAATGGTCGAGTCTGACAGTTTGGTGACTGTAAGCATTTTCAGTATGTCATTGATACAACATTATTATAAACTAACAGACGTTTAAAATTTATTTTGTTAATGTACATCAAGAAAATGATAATGTGGTAATGATAAATTGTATTCATACGTCCAGCAGTTTTTCATGTTGTGATAGTTGTCACGAGCAGTCGGACAAATGAAAAGCACTACTCTCTCATTGCAGTTTTAATGCCAACGTTTTACCGAGGGATCTCGTTGGCATTAAAACTGTAATGAGAGAGTAGTGTTTTTCATTTGTCCGACTGCTCGTGAAAACTATAACAAAATTTTCAAGGACATTGAAATAATAATTGCTTCTGTTTACAATAGTTTAATAAAATGAACTTTTTGAAATAAACACAAAATATTCTTCAGTAATATTGTGGATTACGTTGGTGCCTAGATATTTCATTTTCCAGCATAGTTATTAACAACGAATATTTTGATTTTCTCCCAACTTTTGTTATTGAAGACACCTGGGTTTTCCTCTTGTAATTGTAAACATTCATGTTTTTTTGGAGGATTTTTTTTCTTCAAATGGTCTTCAAAGAAAATAAGTGTTATTTTTTTCTGCTCTTCTGTCCAACGTTCTAATATTCTTCTAGATTTTTTTGGGACGGTAGCTGCTTTTTCCTTTAACAGAAAAAATATTTATGGATTTTTACCAAAACATATTCTGAAATATAAATGAAAAAATCCAAATTTGGGTACGTTGATGTATAAGTTATATGTTAGATTTAAATTTATCATGTACTGGAATGGAATGGTTTGTATATAATTTGATGAAGTAATGATGTCAGTCAGTCAGAGCAATTAGAGAGTTAGAATATTGAACTTATTGAAATAGAGTTTCAGTTTGTGATGTGAATTCGAAAAATACCACTTCTCAGAAGACCCCAGTATGTTACCATATATATATATATATATATATTACCTTTTCATGAAAGCTACGTGTAGTACTTACTTTATTTTCCATTACTACTTTCGATTCTTGTTGGTTTCTGTCATCAATTTCTTCACCATTGTCATCCTCATCCGAATTTTCCTCTACAACATTCAAATCAATTTCGATTTCGTCCAACGTTTTTCCTTTATATTTAGATGCTTCTCCCCTCTCATTAAGTATAAGTAATTTTGAAACCTTCGCCATTTGATACACGTCGTTTGGTAGTCTGTAGCAGCTTTTGTGTATATCGGAGGTATGGCCCATAAATTGCTCCAAGTCATGTTCTGATAAATTGATTACTTGTGACATGGTTGCAAGATGTTTACGTAATTTCGTTGAGGTCAGTGCAGCAGCATTCCGTGCTCCAGCACGCCTTACATGTATATAGACAGCTTTTGATCCATTTATACTACTGGAAGATTTAGTATTCGCAAACAGATGAATATTTGTATCCTGAACAAAATTTGCACGAACTTCCAGTAATAAATCAGTGGTTTTCAACATTTCCTCCGTGAATAAAACGGGAACTCCTCAACCACGCTTTCCTTTGATGACCACTCTTCTGAATCACTTCATCAGTATTTTTTCACTCTCATTGATGCAATCATCGAACTCACTGCCACTTTCCTTATTGATGTTGCTGGTATATGAGTGAACTGTCATTCTCTGTAGCTCACCAACCCTTCTTCTATTCAATAGAAGGAGCTGCACATAACAAATTTCTTGCAGAGATTTGAAAGCCTTCACGTCAGTGGGGTTTTGGCTCAAGGTTTTCCTCAGTTGTTCAGCTTCTTTGAGTGAATATTTCTTCGCTAATGTTAGGTCTTCAGCTAATGGTATGAGGGTTGGTTTGTTCCACTTCTTCTGTTGTAAATCATTATTGGCAATGGTCGACACTTTGTATCGCCATTCAGAGGTGATGAGTTCTTTCAAAGTTTTCAACTTCATCATTTCTTCTGTTTCCATATGATGCAATTTCAGTGACATATTGTAGCCTACATTAATGCAGTCTTTCAATTCCGTTCCCATATGACTTGCCAATGAGGGAGCACCATAAGTTGAATTCTTAGCATCAAATCTAGCAATAATCTTCGTGCATTCTACAATGGTCTCAAAGTTGGCTGGATTCAAAGCTTGCAATAAATTTTTAACTGGCTTCTTTTTTTTCATTTCATTGAGCAACATAGCTAGTTGTCTCATTTTTCTGGATGCAACCAAACGAAATTGTTTATCACGATGGCTTTTCAGATATCTTCTTGCCACTGCACAAATAAGTGGATCTGTTTTGGCTATGAAGGATATATCATCGGCTCTCATGATAGGAAATACCTCATTTCTGAGGAGTAAATCATTGTCTTTGTAAGCTGAAAACAAAGATTGCCCTTCTGATTGCGCATTTACTTTTTCAGATTTATTATGATTATGAGGACATTTTTTACATTCCTGTAGAGGTATTTTCTTTTGTAAAATCCTTTACAGTATTTACAAGGCAAATATGTCGATATACTTGGTACATCTTGCGCGGAACTGTTATTTCCAGGGTTTCTTACAGGTATAACATTAGTGTTTGCCATGGTACTTTTAAGAAAATTTCCCTGATTCCTGAGCTTGTTGAAGAGGTTCTTCCTTTTCCTGTCTTTCACATTGTAAGCTAAAATTTGCTGGACCTCAATTTCTTGCCCATGGTGTCTCAAAACATGCCGAGAAAATTTTAATACTTCCGTGTCACAGAAGAAACAATAATCTCTCTTGTTCCAGATTCGTTTTTTTGTTGTCGCTTCGTTTTTATTAGTTTGTACATATAAATATAAAATACTGTAATATTTTTCTCATCACACACATTCAAAGGGTTAGCAATATATGCATAGCGTGCACCTCATAACTTTTGTGGTTCATTCGTATTTTCAGGATAATATCGCAAAAAACTGAGATTAATTTAACTATGTCCGAATGACTATTTATTTTGAAATAATTTGAAATTATGTCATAAAAATTTAAAATACCTGTTTTTTCACATTTTGATCAATCTGAATAGGATTATCATGGAAAAAGTTATCCTGGAAATATAGACCGTTTGTATTTTGACCAACTTGTTCATCATCGTTTTGTTGAATGGTATTTTTGGCGACATTATTTTGGCCATACAATAGTTCCATACTTTGAGAGTTCACCAGTATTTGTGGCATTTCATGGATTTCAACTGATAAACTTGTGTCCCTGCTCGAAGTAGATTCCTCTGCATAGTTAGGGACATACTCATCTTCACTAGACTGGAAAGGCTCGGATGTACTACTTTCAATTTGCTGATATGGAGAAGTAACAGAGGATGTTACGTCAACAGATATAATATTGACATTGTCAGTATTATTTTCTTTATTGTCATCATCGGATTCATTAAAAAGCCTTTTTTTAGCAACTGTTCTAGTTTTATATATGTACGACTTCTTTGTCGAAGAAACTTCTGGAGACTGTAGTGGTTCTGGAGGTTCAGAAGTAGATTCATCCCCATAGCAACGAAGGGAGTTTTTTTGGCACGAAGATTCTTGTGGCTGTAGCGCATTTTTTCGTTCCGAGAGTTCATTCATGAACAGTTTTTGGCTATCTGAAAAGTATTCGGAGATAAAGACACGACAAATTGAACTAAACACGGCTAATCGTTCTCAACAAAATTTTGAATATTTTTTTCTTATGACGTAAGTAACATTTTATTTAGGAGTTTTCAGTATCTAATCTAACCATATGATTTTGTTTGATTCATGTGTACATACAAGAGGTCCATGGGTGCGAAGTTAGCCACACCAACATGTACACTGACAAAAATAATATCCCCTATTTTTTCGTATCCCCTTTTCCAGATTTTTCAAGTAGAATGTTATCAGTTAGGGACGTGAAATTTCGTGTTTTAATTGGAGAGTGAAAATTTGATCAGACTGATGAATTACTTCAATTTGAAATAGTGGCATTGTGGTGAAGATATTTGAAGAAAGTCACAGAGCCCACAAATTGCCTATAACATGTTATTGTTTCAGATATTTTTCCCATCAGTGATGTACCGCTAGAATTAGGCAGGCTGTTGAAGGAGCTGATATATTTAGAAAATCCACAAGAAATGTTATTGACATTTCCTTCGTCACAGATACCTTGTCAGAATTTTTCGAGCCGTCGAAGGAGGTAAAGTCAGGGTTGAAATATTCCAAAAGTTCATAGTGGTTAAAACTAGCTTTGAAGAGAATTTTGCTCGTGATTTGTTATTGTTAAAGGTTCTTTCTTCATCATTGATTTTTCACCCCAGTGAACTTACAATGCATCCATCAATCAGAGCTAATTTGATTTCCAATTATCGTAAAGAACAAACTCGAAAATGCTCGTATAAGCCAAACAGGAGGCGAGCCAAAATTCCCATCTTCCTCAAAAACCAAGTCCCTAAAAACCAAGCCTCCTGGTTCACCAGCAGAGGCGCCCCCAGCACACAGTACCAAAAACAAATATGAACAACTCTTTTGCTTGAGATGTTACGGATGGGATTATTTTGTCGTTACAGGGTATGGCATAAACATTTCTCAGACGAGTTCTTGTCCAGAAAGCTAGTGAAACATATTTATTTGGGAATTCATCGAATAATTCAACAAAATACATAAAGTTATTTCACAAAGTCACTACAAATCAACAATCTTCAATAATTATAATAAGTCTCAAAGAGTTTCGAAACCATTGAACATATATCATTTTTGGCCTCTGTGAAATTTCAGAATAAATCAACCCCCATTTCACCCCCTTCGACAGTCTGGCTCATTTTGGGAAAGAATAAGAAGGAAAGGCCAATAGCAATAACATAAAACAATAATAACAAGACCCATAGCAAGAACGTAATACAAACAGAAAGGAGGTACAAAGCCATTTTCAACATCTGTTAATTTTCAGAATGTATCAACCCCCATTTCACCCCCTTTGACGTCCTGGCAAATCCTGATGTGGTAACAGTGTAAAAGGAAAGACTTATAATAACAATAACATATTACAATCAGAAAGGTGAACAAGGCCATTTGTGGCCTCCGTGAATTTTCAAAAATAACTTGACCATCATTCCACTTTCTCAAATAGAATGCATTAATCAGTCTGATCAAAATCGAAATTATGTTAGTGACTGCACGCACCTGACTGAATAAAAAATCAAGATTTTATTTTTAAGTGTTTTTGTGGATGTGGCTAAATAAAAATGAATAATTTTTTTTTAAACAAAATTGCATACATTGAAAAAAAAATTTTCTTTAATTATTTGACTTAGGTTATTCTGTGAGTAGCAGATTCAAAATCTTGCCGCGCAAGAATACTTATTTTACATTCGCGGCAAGATTTTGAATCGGCTCCTCACAGAATAACGCTAGGTCAAACAATTAAAGCAATTACATTTTTCTTTTCAGTGCATTTGTATAAAAGCTTGTCTTAAATTTTGTTTAATCATTTTCATACAATCCTTTCAGTTTTTCATGAAATCCGTCATCTTATTGAATACTGACAAAAACTGATAATCTCCGACCCCAAAAAAACCCACATACCAACTTTGAATGGAATCATGTCAAAATAACGAAACTTGTTGCCATCGTGGAGCCGCCATCTTGAATTCGTAGGTTTTGACAAAAAAATCATGTTCTCCGACGCCAAAAACCCCCACATATAAATTTTTATTGGAATCAGGCTACAACTACAAAACTTGTCGCCATATTGGAGCCGCCAATTGAAATTATGAATTTTAACAAAAACATTATGATTTCCGACCCCAAAAAGACCCACATATAAATTTTTATTGGAATCAGGCTAAACACAAAACTGTCGCCATTTGAGCCGCCATCTTGAACTTTAATTTTGACAAAAAATTCTGATGTCCGTTCCCGAAAACCCCAACATACCAAATTTGAATAGAATCGAACCATAATCACAAAACTCGTCCGCCATATTGGAGCCGCCATTTTTTTTCTATAAAATTCCGTAATGCATTTTCACTGAAATTATCAACACCTGCCAAATTTCACGTCTATCGGACAACTAGAAGTGGGTCAAATTTAACTTGTAAGATTTTATTACAAACCCACAGACATCGGGCCAAGTGAAACTAAATAAAATCTTGTAAATAAAAAATTGGTTATTAAAAGGATCAATCTATTTTTGTTTCATGAAGTATTTTTTGTTCATTGAATTCCTAAAAAAATATAACTGTAGGAAAATATAAGATTTGTTTTTGTGAATTACAATACGTAAAAATCGTAGTAGAGCAATAAATACAGAAAATCGAAATAGTCTGAGTAGTGAATATAGAACTTTATGTGAGAACATTTTCTCAATGAAATGAAATTGTGACTACAAGTATGAGCAGCTCTAGTTTGCTATTATCTACGACTTTCATTATATCAATTAGAAGGAAGCAAACTGGGGTCGAACATATTTAATAAACTATCAAAAGTCGAGCATTCATGCCAAGAGTGATATAAGTTAATATTTTCTCATCTCAGAAAATAACAGATTCAGATTCATCACATACTTAGTAGGCATTCGTGACAAGGAATAAAATATATTTACTAAAATAAAAACAGAATAACTCAGCAGCACATTTCATCACATGTTTTTAGGTAGATCCTATCAACAAATTTTCCTTCAGTAAAGATTTCTGATATACATTTTTGATTTTCAATGGTATTCATAATTCTCGACTCTGAAAATCCCTGAAAATAAACTCAAAATGGAATTGGACCATCGAAAATAGTAGTTCGAGTATTTTCAGTTCTTGACATGGATTTTCTCACCATCTTGAAATTCCTCGATTTTAGAATGAAATAAATGATATCCGTTCGCAGAAACCTCTAGATTACAATTTTGAACAGATTCGGACCAAAAACTACAATTTTTTTAGCCACTTTGAGTTTCTGAATTTTCACATGATAGTCGACCCTATACATTCGTTTTGAGAGGACTATAAGTAAAACTCTACAATTTCGAAATCAAAACATTGGAAAAACAATCAAAATACTCATGTCATAAACACGTGCTTAATTTCGATTGGGTATGTAGATGTTGATCACTCAAATAGTTTCGATATGAAAAACACAAATTATCCAATGAGTTACTACTCACTTTTTAGCAAGATTTCGACATCTCGTTCACTCAACCCTTCGAAACTCTCCCATTTTGGAATATTCAGGTGTCTCATCGTCATTGCATCTTTTTCACTCAGAGCCCTGAATAAAATTTTCGTTTTACGATCCATCCTGTAAATATCACGAAACATAACTATTTTCCATGTGGAACATATTAATTATTATTATTTGTATACTTTACCTTCTATGTAATTTTCTACGGGACACACGACTCACTAAATTATTCATACTACACTACAATGCAGCATGCACCGCCGAATAAGATTTGATTCGTTTGTACTGCGAACCACGCGTTGTTCCACGAAGGACCGAATCACGTGATAGATTGAATCTGCACAATATGGCAACATTGAGTGGTCCTCACTTTATATGGTCCATATTAATATACGCGTCAAACGGACCTCAGTTTGGTAGAAACAACAAAATAATAAACGGACCCCACTTTGATATCACAAAAGTGCGGTCCTCAGTTTGTTCGAATATACGCATAAAAATTTGATCTGAAATCGTCCATATTTTAAGAGTATATTCGGCACCGCCTACTCAACCTGGTTTGAAAAAGGACAGAAAAGGCTATGGCAAGTGTCTAGCATAGCTACTTCTGGTGGTCCTCACAACGTGAATTCTATGGTGTGTCCTCACTTTGATAGCTGGCCGTATATATATATATATATATATATATATATATATATATATATATATATATATATATATATTTCTTTACTCTCTTGGACATAAGGTTCATTTAAATAGCAGAGGTTGTTATTTCATGTTATTTATCAATTAAATCCAGACGTTTCAGCAACGGTTTTGGCCTTTCTCAATGGGTTAGACATCAGCATAACCATTGTGTTAAAATACAATTAATGAAACTATTTACAATACGGGCACACACAGATTTACAAATGAGTGAAAGACTACCACATATCTTAAATGTTTTGATTGCTATATATATATATATATATATATATATATATATATATATATATATATATATTAGTTTTGCGTTGTTGTACCATCGTCTTCTGGAATCCAGCATATATAACGTTATATTTTTACAATGATCAATTATTATGAAGATATTTGTGAATATAATCCCAACGATCGATTGAGGGGAATCAATGATAAGAAGTAAGCACAGTGAAATGAAATCAATACTAATATACACATTTTGCAATTCCTCACATTATACAAAATATCAAATTCTTTGATATCTATTTTTACTCGAGTATTTCCACTGATAATTAATCGTATCAGCATTATGGAATTCCACTGATTCTTTCAGAAAGTTTTAAAATCCGAAATAGATTTTATTTTTCTTTCATGGGTAAATTTAATGAAAATGGGACGCAAAATCCGTTGGACTTTTTGTACAGCGAAAGAATTAGCAGTGTTTTTTTATCATTGCTCAAACCATATTTTTCTTGCGCTTCAATTCGGTCACGATAAAAACTCAGTTAAACTTTTTGTACAGAAACATGAATACCATGTGTTTCCAGTAATTGTCGGTAATTTTCAAATTATTTTAATACCTGCGGAACTACTTTTCCAGTTACCACACCTTGTGAATGATAATCACAAGATGAATTTGAAGAAAACAATTTATGATACGGTCCCAACTTCACTAGAAATAGAACAAGTGTACAGTGTAAAGTTAGGCACTCAGTCACGAAAACGGTAGACTACCCTGATAAAGTAGTCCCGGCTGATATTTTTGATTTTACCGCCAAAATACTGTTCGGTTACATGATGATTGGAAGGATTTACTAGAAGATGGAAGTAACTGGAGGATAAAAAAATTATTATGTTAGTTATGGATGGCACGTTGAGATCAATGAGAATATCTTTGTTGGATACAAACCATGTAGCGACTGTGATGGTACACATGTTTTTCGATTGAAATCTTTTAAGAATAGAAATATAACTTTCGGAAGATTTTCCTCGAAGCTGGATGCCGTATGTCCAGATATGTTCAAGTATAGAGTTGTATGAAATAATTTCATTTTTGAGAGAAAGAGAGAGAGTCTTTTGTAAGATTGAGGGTGTTTTTTTTTGTCTCATTGAGTAGATAATGTTCAATACCTTCATGCACGACGACTACCGTAAAATTTACTGTCAAAAATATACCACGCACTGCACACCACTGGATATTTTGCTCGAGTCGCCTTTCTGAATAAAACTTCACTTCGAATTACCTTACTTTCTCGGCCGGTACGCTGTCGATTATATGAAGGACATAAGTTTCCAGAAACTTGAAGATACCTGCTTTTCGAATAATGGGAATCTCTCGTTGCTTTAACTTGTTTAAGGAAGCTCGCCATGACATATGTGGGCGCGCGATAAGCATGCAGTGGCGCAGAGTATTCATTTCCGTAATTTTATTATAAATTATTAGAAAGCTGAAGAAAACAGTGTTATGGAATACTATGTTGAAACCTCATTCCATATCTCACTTTCCGAAAACTTGGAGTATATCAGTGACGTTCCATACCTCGGAATCTCCCACATAGAGTCATTTTCCAAAAACCATCGGAAGTGACTAGGAAGCCTAGTAGCAATATATTCATAGGTATGCATAACCCGATTGTTTGTAGCCAGTTTTCTCAGGAAGAATTTTTAGATTACTCTCGTTTCGGAAGTCCATCGTCTCAATAGATTTGAAAGTTTTTCCCGACGGTTCGATTATTTGTCACCCGTGGTAATTCATTTGTCGGCTGGAAAGACCTTCATCAATCTAGGATTCTTGGAGTCCTCTGTTCTCCAGTATTGATGTTTGATTCAATTCAGTTCTGTCAAGTGTGCATTCATACACCGAAAATATACAAACTGCTTGTAAACTATGAAATACATTCATTTATTGAAACAACACGCGTGCCACCTACTCTCAAATGGTTTCACCAATCCAGAAACGTTCGCGGGCGTGCAAACAACAACTTCCCGGAGTTTCATCGCAATCGGATGAATGGTATGGAAACGCATACGGGACAAACAAAGAAACATTCATTGTCATATATTTCCAAGATGAAAGCAGTTATTGTAGCTGAAATATGGGTGGTAGATATATAATATTGCGAACTCCCCTGTAGAACTTCTCAGAGCCGATATCTTCTCCATATATTGTTCCCACATGAATAACAGAGCACGCGTGAAAACTCTTTTTTTTGCGACTTGTGTGACAAAAAATTTCTCCGTTTTCTTTCCTAATGAATATCGAGGATAAAAAGTAGTCCATGTCTCCTCCCTTGTGCCTGGCAATTTCAATGCCAAATTTCATGAAGATACGTTTGGAGGTTCACTCGTGAAAAGATAACAAACAGACAGATATAATTACTCAGCGCATTTATAATATTAGTGCGATCAAAAGCAAAACACAAATAACGAATATTGGAATATCCTTATCTCCATGTCGAAATTGTCAAATGTCAGTTCGTTGAAGTTCTTGCCACCAAATACCAAACTATTCCGTGCGTATTTTAATATATCCATTTCTGTGTATCCTTGTTTGGGAAAATCATGGTTATATAGTGCATTTCTCAAAGAGTGTGATGAATTGTTTTTCTAATAATACAAGAAATACCCTACCTACATAAAGCAAAACAGCCCCAGGATCACCTGAATTTTTTCAAAAATAGTTCGTATTTTTACTTCAAGACACCAGTGCCTAAAACTGTCACTTTCCGGCACTAGTGCCTAAAGGAGTGTCATTTCGAAATTCCAATGAATATCAAAATTTGTCAATTAAGAAACGCTTTATTTGACAGCGTAACTGACAATATCAGTTTTAGTACCACAAGAGAGTGAAAATAATTCGACAGATTTTCTAAAACTTGTTGCCAGGTAATAGACACGAGAGCCCAACAGGCTCTAGTGGCTATTGCCAAATGGCAACAAGTTTGAGAAAGAAATCTGAAGAATTATTTTCTACTTTATCGAACTCTCGTGTGGTAGGTATTCTGTAGATAATTTTTTGATGTTACGATCATGAGCACATATCCTCGCAAAATTATATAATGTACTCAACCTGTTTTTATTAATTTCCCACTTTTCATGCGAATCGATGACAGACGTCAAATTGAAAATATAGGTTTTCAGACAATGAAAACAAAATACCTCAATTCATTCCCGCGTCAATTTTCTAGGTAGAATATTCCCAAAGAGAGTAAACGTTATTTGAATAGGAGGTACTGATAAGCTCTAGCCAATCAGAATATTGTAGCATTCACCCATCATAGTGACGTACATGCACATGAGTACACAGGTGGCCCACGTAACATACAGAATGGTCCAATATACATTCAAGAGCATGTAACTCTCAGATCTCAGATACCAGAATGCGGAGTGTGCTAGTCCGCCACTGTCTAGAGAGAATAGTGGCCATGACATTACCAAGTACGTCACTATGACTCACAAATTATCTTTGATCTCTTTCTAGTAGTGCCACCACCATTGTCTTATGGGGAATAGTCTCTCCTACTCAAATAACGTTTACTCTCTTTGGAATATTCTCACTATTTTAATGTTTCAAGAATGCCAAATAATCACAGTTATCTCGAAGAAGAACAAGAACACGGATCCCTGTTCAAGAGCACGGAAATATTTTTTTGATCCGTAGGAACGAATGTAGAATCATTTCGAAAGAATCCTAATGGAAAGTTGGTGGAATAATCTGAAATATCAAATATTATTCTACTTTTACTCTACTAATCCAAAATATCATTGAACAAACGTTCTCCTTTTATCATTTTATGAAATTAACTATAATATTCCTGTTGAACATTGTATGAATAATCAAAACATTTTGAGAACATTCCATGTAAATTATGTGAAATATTTCACAAGAGGACAAATTATGGCCTTGGGTATACTATTTGGAGAACGTTTGTGATATCTGGGTCAAGGTAGAAATCGGTCAGTATCACAGTATGAATTTCCGGAATTTGTTTCAATCGTTTTTTCTGAACGTTTATGAGTCGGAGTGTGATGGATTAAATTATGCCAATCTGAATACAGAACTGGACTTCAGAGTTGGATAGTTACATTTTCTATAAGAAAAAATATAGGTTTGAATTTTTTTGTAAGGAGATGAATTGAGGCCCATTACAATTATAAAATAATAATGTTCATTTATACAGATATAATGAAACAACAGAAATGCGACTACAAAAAAATCACATTAGTTGCAATAAGAACAAAATTCAGCGTTGAATAAATTCTGGAACCTATAGAAGACGACACGAAAAATTAATGTTGGAACTTATGTCATCATAATGTACAATCAAAAATATTTCCCTGGATTAGTAGGAAATACAGATAATGATAAATACGAAGTCCAAGCTATGACATCAGCTGGTCCTAATACTTTCAAATGGTCCAACCATGTTGACCGGATATGGTGAAAAATTGCAATTGCAGGAATAATTGAAGCACCTAGGCTCATCAGACGAGGTTTTTTCGGGTGTCCAGAAATGAAAAAAAATATATAAAAAAGTTTTAACGTATCTACCACTGAATATTTCGTCACTGTCAATGAATAAGATTGTTTTATATCAATTCGATTCATCAGTTCATTCATTGGATCAATGCTGTTTATTCAATAGTCGATTGAGTTCATTGACTGTTTTATGCTTTCTACTCGTATTACTATTAGAATCAACCCGTTCAGTATTCCTTGGGAAACGTAGACAAAGACATGACATCGACAAGGTTCATTTATAATGATGAATTGAAGTTCAAAAAGTCCTTAAGTGTTCATTCACTAGTGCATTCACCCAACCATTACTATTTACATAAGATTTGACTCATTTCAGTAAGGCCCTAGATTCCGAAGCTCCAACTCATTCGGAAGGGTGCGCTGGATACATGAGCCAATGACCACTCCTCCCATCCGAGTGGTGAGAGATCATTGGGTCCGAGAATGCTAGTCCTGAGCAGACTTAACGATCCGAGAATGACTGCCTTCTGCATGCGACCAGCTTGGGATTTTGCCGATTTACGACATGCCGGTATGATCTTAAGATTTGGGAGTAGCGTTCGCATCATTCCACCCAGGGCCCCTATAATTAGAACCACTATCTTCATTCTCCACAACGGACCTAATTTCCTCCGGAGCGTATGACAGCACTGGTTCTTCGTCAACGCCGTACGAGTGTCGTAATTGGTAGTACAGCACTCGTAACGCTGTATTATGAAATAGTCTCAGATAGCATATACCGGACATGCTAATAGCAAATGCGTGTCTCATTATCATTATTATTGTCTCATTATGCTTATTATTATAAGGTTTGACCCACTCCAATCAGGCCCTAGATTCCGAAGTTCCGACCATTCGAAAGATCGCGCTGGATACACAAACCAGTGACCACCCTTCCGTCCTGAAGGTGGGAGATCATTGGGTCCGAGAATCATTAGTCGTGAGCAGATGTAACGATCCGAGAATGACTGCCTTCTGCATGATGAAGTCTCCTAGAGTAAAACACTCCGGAAGTAAAATACCTCTCCATTCGGATTTCCGGGCGAGAGGTACTCGAGGGGACTCAACATTAAAAATTAATTTTTGCAACATCCGCGGACTCAACAAGAACATCAATGACGTCCACCATCACCTACAGACGGAAAAACCGGATATTCTGGCTCTTTCAGAAACACAAGTAAACTCGTCCACCAACAAGGTCCATATGCTTTGTCCTGGTTACGAACTCCATTCTCGATTCAGGTTCAAAGGTGGAGTCTGCCTTTACGCTAAGGCTAACCTTTGTTTGGAACCGAAAGACTTTGATGTGATGTGGTTCAAGCTATCTGATACCAAACTGACAAAGTTCCTCTGCTGCCTTTACCTATCACCTAATGAACCTTCATAAAACGACCTCTTTGAGTTTTTATCACTCAAACTGGACTACATTCAGGAGAACCATCCAACAGCTGAAACCATAATCATGGGAGACTTTAATGTACATAACGCTGCCTGGCTCAAATTCTCTAACAAAACAGATGATGCAGGTCGTCAAGCCGAGGCCTTCGCCATCACTCATGGTCTAGAACAACTGGTCGAGCTACCAACCCGCATCCCTGATGTCAACAACCAGTCTGCCAATACAGTAGATCTTTTCCTCACCACCAATCCTGACCCATATAGAATAGAAGTTTGTGCCCCACTTGGAAACTCTGATCACACCCTCATCTCCACAACATGCTCTTTCCATTTACATCGAGCTGCACAATAACACCCCGTCTCATGTGGCATTACAATTCGGCCGACTGGGAAGGTCTTCGTATGTTTTTCCCAGCGTTTCCATGGAAGAGAGTTTGTTTCTCTTCAGTAGATCCAACACGATGTGCTGAAACAATTTCTGAAATCATCATGTTGGGGATGCAAACTTACATACCGAATACCGAAAGAAGAACATCATCCGATAAGACCTGGTTCAACAGAAACTGCTCTAGAGCTGTGGCTTCCAAACAGGCAGCATACCGTCGATGGCTAAAAAATCTGGACCCTGAGACCAGAGCAGTATATGTCGAGGCTAGAGGCATATGCAAAGAGACAATATAATGCTCAAAAGATGCCCACAATGCCAAAATAAGATCTAAACTTGCTGAATGTCCTAACGGATCCCGTTCATTTTGGTCTTTCGCCAAAGCTGTGGGAAGAAACTTCACTTCCAGCTCATTTCCTTCTCTAACCAAAGAAGATGGAACACTAGCAACGACTGTCCAGGAAAAAGCCAATATCTTTGCGCACCTATTTGCTGGAAATTCCACTCTGGATTCATCGGGAAAACAACCCCCGAACATTACACCTATTGACAGTCATATGCCCGAGATCACCTTTCGCCAACGTACTATCAGAAAGATTTTGCTGGGTCTCAACACCAACAAAGCCTGTGGATCTGACGGAATTCCCGCCGATTGTTCTCAAGAAATGTGCCCCCGAACTAACACCTGTTCTTTGCAAGTTGTTCAACCACTCTTACAATTTGGGGGTATTTCCGTCCAATTGGAAAATTGCAAGAGTACAGCCAGTCCCCAAAAGAGGCAAAAAGGCCCTACCTAGCAACTACAGACCTATCGCACTGCTATCTATTATTTCAAAGGTCATGGAAGAAGCCATCAACATCGAGCTCATGAAATATCTGGAAGACTCAGGAATTGTCAACGATAGGCAATATGGCTTCCGCCATCAGAGATCAACTGGTGACCTGCTCGCTTACGTCTCACATATATGGCAGCTATCTATTGAAAAGTATGGAGAAACTTTAGCTGTGGCATTAGATATCTCCAAGGCGTTCGATCGAGTTTGGCACCAGGGACTCCTCGCCAAGCTTCCGTCTTATGGCTTGCCTCCTCAGCTGTGTTCTCTGCTTGCTAGTTTTCTCTCAAACAGGTCTCTCCATGTAGTGGTCGATGGAGTTTCATCTGACACTCTACTCATAAATGCTGGTGTTCCGCAAGGATCTATTCTCGCACCAACACTATTTCTACTTCACATCAACGACCTGTTGAAAGCAACTCCATGTCCAGTACACAGCTTTGCCGATGATAGTACCCTCCATACCGCTTTCTCTTCCAGGGCCCCCATATCAGCCCGTGAAACCAGAAATGAACGAGGAAGAAATGTTAATAATATAAATAAGGACTTAGCAACAATTCTTGAATGGGGATCTAATAACTTGGTAGAATTCAATGCAAACAAAACACAAGCATGTCTTTTCTCTAGAAAAGCCGATCTCACTGTGCCTAACATAACTTTGTCAGGAGTAACCATACCACTGAAGCCATCCATATCGATGCTTCGTATTACTATCAGCAATAAATTTTCCTGGGAAAATCACGTGAGGTCCATTGCCGAGAGTGCATCCCAAAAACTTGGTTTTCTGTTTCGTGCCAAGAGCTATTTCACCCCCAGTCAGCTGCTTATGATCTATAAGGCACAGATCCGACCTGTCCTGGAATACTGTTCCCATATTTGGAGTGCGGCACCTAAACATATCCTGAGGCTATTGGATTCTGTCCAAAAAAGGGCAATTCGTCTCGTCGGTGATGCCTTGCTTACAAACTCGCTCACTTGTCTGGAACACCGTAGAAAAGTTGGCGATTTGTCTCTATTTTATAGATATTTTCATGGGCGATGCTCTTCTGAAATATCAACAATCGTTCCTGCTTTGGCAGTCTCTTCGAGATTAACCCGTCAAGTTCAGTCATCACACCCCTTCGTGGTCACTTTGGAGACCTGCAGAACATCACTTTCTAAAGACTCGTTCATCCAACGAACAGCGAGGCTTTGGAACTCATTGCCTAGGGAGGTGTTCCCCGAGACCTTCAGAAATTTAAGAAGAACACCAACTCCTACCTTCTTTCCCTAGGTTCCCACGATGTGAACATTACAGGATATCCCTTTTCGTGGGAACCAGAACATAAAAAAAAAAAAAAAATGCGACCGGCTAGGGAATCTGCCGATTTACGATATGCTGGTAGAATCTTCAGATTCGAGAGGAGCGTTTACATCATTCCACCTAGCACCCCTATAATTAGAACCACTATCCTTACAGTATGATCTGGATGGAGTCTGCGGGGTTCGGAGAGTAGTTCTCGAGATTTCGTCCGTTTCTCTTCTTCTTTCCGTATGATATTCGTCTCAGCCGATATTCGTCTCATCAACGCCGTGCAAGTGTCGTAAGTGGTAGTACAGTACTCATAATGCCGCGTTATGACAATGGATATAGGTTGCTGACAGCATCTCATGATTTGGACCTCTACCCATCACGCGGCTTTTGTAGACACCGTCCTGACAAGTCATGATGAATCCTTCAGTATCCGACTCCAGCCCACTTGACCTGTGGAAAGCAAATGTCAGGATATAGGCTGACACAGCATATGCTGAACATGTTGACAGCAAATGCATACCTAATTATTATTATAATTATTTTTATTCTGATCAATTCCAGTCACGCTCTCACTTTCGAAGCTCCAACCAATTCGGAAGGATGTGCTGGTTACATAAACCAATGACCACTCCGAAAATTATGGGTCCTGAGCAGACGTAACGATCCGAAAATGGCAGCCTTCTGCATGCGGCCGGCTAGAGATTCTGCCGAATTACGACATGCTGGTATAATCTTTAGGTTTGAGAGTAGCGTTGGATCATTCCATCAAGGGCCCCTATAATCATAACCACTATTTTTACCAAATGGTCTGGATAGAGTCTGCGGAGTTTGAAAAGTAAATCTCGATACTTCGTCCATTTCTCCCCCTTTTTTCGCACGATATTCGTTTCGACCGAGGCCAAAAACTCAATGACGTATATCGTTTTCTGCTGGCAGTCGAAGAGGACTACATCAGGCTTGTTGACTTGTATTTGCCTGACGTTGGGGATTTTCTAGATCTCCATAAAAAATCTAGCCTCTGGCTTGCATTTTCAGCGATGTTATCATCATGGTCATGCCAAGACAACTTATTGGACACCGTGATTCCCAAAATCGAGATGGAGGGGCTCGATTGAAGGGTGTTTCAGGACATTGTGATGGAATGATTCGAAGAGTCGACTTTTTTGGGAAGCGTGTTGCATTGTGTTTTGTGGGCTTGAACTGAAAAGATTGTTGGTTTTCCATTCGACGATGGCTTCAAGATCTCTTTTGATGGATTCAACCTGCTCTTGCCTGAATTTGTTTGTGTCGTTCACCAAAAGTGATCGATACGATGTAAAAGTCGAGACAAGTGTGCTATCGTCTGCAAACCAGTAGATGGGGTTCGTGGTGATTTTCAAGAGGTCATTGGTATGTCAGAGAAACAGGGTGGGGGACAGGACGGAACCCTGTGGGACCCCGGCATCGGTTGTCATCGCATCGGAGGAAACACCGTCAACCGCCACATGAAGAAAGCGATCTTGCATGGAGCTCATGAGCCACTGGCGCAGTTTAGTTGAGAAACGGTAGGCAGATAATTTGCTTGATAATGCCTGGTGCCAGACGCGGTCAAGGGCTTCAGATATATCTGAGGCTATTGCACGAGATTGCACGAGTTATTTCTTACACAGTACATTCTGTTCAAAACACGAAAAACGAAAAATGGCCTCTGAACCATTTTATGTGTTCAAGTGCACCGACACAAGAGACAAAGTTATTTTATTCGCCGAGGACAAGTTGAAAAAGTGTAGTAAAATATTGGATATTCGTGTCGCTTTGAATTTACAATATTCGGATATTACTGTACCAGCTAGTGCGACCAAAACACATGACTTTCATTCGATACGCTGTTAGAATTTTTTAGCAAAAAATTTCGGTATTTATGAAACAAAAAAAGGTTTGACCGCTTCAGCGATATTATCATTTTGCATATACTTAGCCCATCATTTTGACCTCTAGCAAATTATGTACAAGTTCCTCAAGCCGTTAATAATATAAAATCGAAATCGCCAGCACTGCACATTGTTATTAAAATTTTAACAATGTTCTTACAACTTCACCGACTCCTGGCAACATTCAATCCCTGACCTAGACTTCTGGCAATAATTTTACGCATTTCTACAGTTGGTATCTATAACTACACATAATTTCAGGGCTGCACTAAAATATTCCATTTTTATTAAAAATTAACGCGTTTGACCAAATTCAAATTCAATTCATATTATATATAGAATATATTTATCATCCACTCATCACGTAATTTATCATTTACAGAGCATTTAATTCTCTGTTTCAAGGATAAAATGGGAAAATGCCCCTGTGTAGAGATAGTAGAAGGTCGCCTCGATACCCATGTAAAAATAAATTATTTCAAGTCAAAAAATGCTTTATATCCCTTTCTGCTATTCGCTCATAAAAAAGTTCTGTAATTTGATCATGATAGAACAATTGAAAATTACGAATAATACTTTCGTTGAACAAATTAGAACTATATCTGGAAAAAGTAGTCGAAAACCAGGTTCTGAGAAATTCTGAGCAATCTTCGGGCGCTGCGGAGCAAGTCATTCACTGTGAAAATGCTGTTTTGTGGTTGATTTGAGAGTAATGGGGAATTAAAAATAATATTTAAAAAATTGTGACCCAGTTCGGTATCGAACCCAGTTTCTTGCACTTTGAGAGCAAGCGTTCATTCAAATGGTCTACCAGGCCTTGTTGAAACAATAAAATGTTTGGAGTTATCTGAGCACCGGGCTGCGCTCTGGAAGAATCTTTGACCGCCCGCCCCCGCATCCAGCCCCAGCACTGACTTTTGCCTGCAGAACTACACACTTGTCAGCTAGTGGAGGTTCATATGTAAAAATTTTCTTCGTTCCTTATCATTTTTGATTCACGTAACCAGCTCTCTGACTAATAAGTTCATCTATTGAAACAATCCCCAACAAATATTGAATGAAAATTTGTTACATCGCAAATATAATATTTATTCGAAGCAAACAACGGAAATAGAAATAATTCAAATAGAAGAATACTATTTTGATTGAATTATATGCGTTAGATGGCGTAGCGTTCACCCAACTGACCCTAACTTAGATGATGTTAACGAATAGCAAAGACGTCGTTGCGGCATCTGGTCTCAAATGTCTGGTGGCGGCTCTCATGCTCGGTTGCCATTTTCCTCAATTCAGTGGATTAACAAAATGATTACTCGTTCAAATAAATATGTTTGGTGAAAGGATCAGCTCATTTCATTGAATCGACAGTTTATTGAATTAATCAATTCGACGTAAATACTTATTTGAATGAATATTTTTGTTAAAGCAATCAGAAATTTTTGTAGATTTGATTATTCGACTCAACAACATAATTACTTGGTTGAAACAACATTTCCAGCCAGAACGAGTAATGAATAGAGTTGGTCCTATAAGATATTTTGTTCATGCAAATTAGTTTCAGTTCATTGAAGTTTGATTTGAAACTCAGAAATAATTTTAATAACTTTGAGATCATATTTTGTCGTGCATATAAATCATTTTTATTTTTCTGATTCAAATAAATTTTATTTTACACAAGAATTTGTTTTTTTTTTCTACGCAACCCTAAAAATATATTGAAAAGGAAAACATTTTCAAATGAATTGACATTTTTTTCTGTGAATTGAAAAATCCACTATAAAAATGAATATATTTTCCAACCATGGAAGATAGTGACTAAAGTCTATCTTCGATCGAAAAAAAAAATCTGGTAGAACATCATATCATGTTGATTTCTTCGAAAATATGAACATGGTGATGAGGGAAACATTCTCAATCGAATATATTTATGAACATCTTGTTTATATTTTCAACAAATCAATGAGCATGGTGTTCATCAAATCTTTCTATTCAATATTAAATTGAGAATGTTTTCTTTTTTTATTTCAGGTTATTGACTACAGACATAACTATGAACTTATTACAATTTTCTTTTACAGTTCTTGTCCGGATAGACCAGAACCATGTGGCTGGAAACAATCCAAATCCACTCTACCCAATCCACAGATATTGTATGGGGCGCTTGTGAGCGGTCCAAACCTTTATGATCACTATGAAGATACGAGAGAAGAATCATTGTACAGTGAAGTAAGTTTGGATTACAACGCTGGATTCCAAAGTGCTTTGGCTGGATTGATTCACTTCCAAAAATCAGGACGTTATCTATGAAAATCTGAGTATGTTCAACAAGGAGGAAGTCAGTTCACTGGAATTGTCATACGAAAATACATTTTCCTACGACCACATAGGAAAGTAACACATATCGCACTCTCTACTTCCATGGAGAGTGACCTTCATTTTCACGCGTGCGGAAAGTACTTTCCGCACTAGTGCGGAAAGTAACTTTCCGCACGGCTGTCAATAAGCCGTTAAACCCGTGAATCCTGTAAGATTTACAGATGTAACTAATAATTGCTCTTCCTTATTGATATTATCCACACAAAAACTGGACTAAAAACTAATTTTTTGTGGAAAATAAAGAAAAGAAGAAAAAAAATATGTTGACGCCGAGAATCGAACCCACATCCTTGCGGTCATCTACCGTAGACTCTTCCATCTCAGCTAATTCTGATTTGAATCAACGTTATCAGAGATATGTATATCTCGTTAGTCGATTCACATCAATAGAATTATGATATTTCTTGTACCTTCATTTTATTAAAACAAAAATATTGAAACAAAAAAAAAACGAATCTTTCGCAAACACCGTTACAATTTGTAACAATAACCAATTTATTTTTGATATTAATGGTTTTGAATAATTCAATTCGTTCCCCAGTTGTATCTAATAAGTACTTACTTATTGTAATTTTTTCAAATAAACGTTAATTATCGTTATTTCTTTATTTCACTATAAAAGTTATTCTAAATTCATGTGCACTTTTTATAGAAACAATATTCAAACATAGACTGTCACATATAAAACGTAAGATTTGTCAGGCAGCTCAATATACACGATCTAATATTCACATATTATTTAATAAAATAGGTGGTCGTAGGAAAAATAACGTACATTACTCGCGTGAAAGTGATTTTTCACACTCGTGTGATTGCCGCACTCGGCTTGCGCCTCGTGCCACAATATTTCCCACTCATGTGGAAAATGTCACTTTCCGCACTAGTAATGTATATACAATTAATCGTCATTATTTGAAAATGATCCAACTTCCCCAAATACATTTATTATTTTTGGTTTCCCAACCGATCTTGATGGAAGTCAGAATAATCATCAACTTCATCATTATTGAGAGTTTTAATATATTTTTTTATTAAATGTATTGAAAAGTACACACTTGATACATGAAAATATTAACATTTTGAATATTTTCAGTTTGTTACATCTAACTCTCCCACTCAAACTAATATTTTTATCAAAAGTCGCCCATACGATTTTTTTTTTGATAGTGGCTTCATAAAAATCGTATCTGATTTTTGTGTTCAACTAACTCCATGAGTCCTCGCTCTAGCAAAATCATAACGAGCATTTTGTACGCTTTTGAAACTTAGGATTCTTGACGAGACGTATGTTAGTATAATTGTCCTATACAGAATCAGTTTGTAGATTACATTCGACAAATTATTGAATCATCAACACCATTTCCCTTATAGTACCTGTTATATACTCTATATACCACCTGCTAGTAGGAGATTTAAGCTGATTCTGGGTTTTCCCCACCACTATGACGCCACGTGTGACCTTGAATGCTTGCCGGTGAGCAATGTGTGTGTGTGTGTGTGTTTGACCTGGAGATTTGACCATGAGATTTGTCATTGAGTTTTGACATTGGGTTTCGACGACTTTGAGATTCGATATTCAGTTTTGACCATGTATTCGACCTTAAGATTTCTCAAGTGCGAACCCTAATCCAAATGTTAACAAGTGCGCGGAAAGACTTTCAATAGCTCCAGAGGGACACGACTGCAACAGCAGTACACAAACATTTCATAATCAAGAGCATGCATGTGGTAGCAGCCTCTTTTTAGATGAGAGAAAATGTTTTTTCATACGTCAGTGTCTGAGCATATAGTATCATTGTTTGGGCACAGTCTCTTGAGATGAATCTGATTGGGTACGTACGTGGCACGTACGTATGGTGATTTTCATCTTCTGCTTGGTAGTATTTGCAGTTGCAGCCACATTCAATGTCCCATGTAGGATTTATTCAAAGATAGGTAGTTTATTATCAGTAAATCACTATTTATTTAGCAGATATTCAACTTGATAGTAGATTTCCCTTAAAAACAACTTCAATGCCACAGACATAGGGAATCTATGGAAAACGAAGGTAGCATGAGTTGTGATTTTTCAAATCAATCTACCTGATATTTGACACAAATTCTGCAGGCATCAAATCAAACCTATCATTCGATTTGTTCTCTACTGTACGGGTGTTATGTGATGAGTGTCCGATATTTCGAAGGACGATTCCTCAGTTATTGATAAGGTGAATAGTTCATATGAGTATGGGTCCGCAAGGCCTTCATTTTCGATATACAAGGTGATGAAAATTTATTTTTAATTTGGTTTTTCGTGAATAATTTTTTCGAAATAATGTAGATATTTGGATGGAAATTGGTATTTGGGGATTTTTCAATATGAGATATACAAATTTGATCTTAGTTTGGCCCTTAATTGTGGGGGCTGCCGCCTACAGGTATTTGTCTCTCTTGAGGAGTCACAAATTTGTCGTGCATGTATGTATCACATATTCTAGAACAAAATCGATTCCTCCATCATTCCTAAGTGAAAGCGTTATGCTATTCAAAAGTCGCTACAAGCAGCCGTTTTCGAGATATTCTGATTTAAATTAATCGATGCATCCAATTTTCTAATCATTGATTCGCGAACTCTTTGAAAATAAAAGTGGGCAGGAATCCTTGGAGATTATTTTGAAGATCCATTTATTCCGGATAGATTCAACGGAGAGAGATATCGTCATTTTCTTGAAGAAGATTTGCCTACTTTACTGGAAGATGTGCCGCTTAGACTACGAAATGAAATGGGGTTTATGCATGACGGTGCCCCGGCACATTTTAGCATCCAAGCACGATAATTTATAGATCCAACTTACGGCAACCGTTGGATTGGTCGGAGAGGGCCTCAACCATGGCCATCTAAGTCACTAGACCTTAACAGTTTGTATTTTTCCCGTGAGGACATCTAAAATCCTCAATTCAACTATCCAAAATGAAGAATAATTAAGTGATCGAATGATTAACTCTTGTAGAACGATTACAAATACTCCAGGAATTTTCTGTCTGTCTGTTCTACCCTTTATGTATATAATGATGTTTTGCCGATCGGTGGTTCCTGAACAAAATATTACGGGTTATTACGAATGAAAAAAAAATGCCAAATCGGTTTAGCCTTTCTTACGTATTGCGCTTGAAAAGACATTTTTATTATATAGATTCGGCAAACAGCGGCCGGCAGTGAAGCCCCCTTCTGAGTCATGAAAACTTCTTTCGAGAGTACTTACCCATGATAGCATGAATCAAATGGGATTGTTTGAGACCATGGAAGGCACCTAATAATATATCTACTTTTTGAGTTGACGCAAAACATAAGTGTATTTGATTTTTTTTTTGTGCAGCCAGGTGAGATTATCATCCAAGATTATCCCAAAGAGATGAGCAGGGTCACTCTTTGATAATGTGTAATTTGCGAAAAAAATAAATTTTTGGGTTTCATTTCCGTTCAAGCAGATATTACTTCTATACCAGTGATCTGCTATATTTTTCACCTCATCCCCGGAGTATTCAAAAGGAGAAAGGGAGTAAAAAGAATCTTTCATGTTAATAATGATTGGAAAGTGTCCCAGAACAGACCCCTGGGGCACACCATATTCAATTTCATGTGAATCGGATAGCTTCTTGCTCTCAGAGATACAGTAAGTGAGAAACACAATCGAACGCTTTATTGAGGTCTACAAGGGAAATCGATGAAAAAATTCCTTCCTCAAAAACGTCGATGATATTTTCTACAACCGTATAAATAGCATCGAGTGTTTCCCGGATTCCTCCTCAACCCAAACTGGAATTTATGTATTGAAAAAAAATTCTGATGGAAGCTGGTAAGACGTTTTCTTGATATGATTTTAAATACTTTCCTATTGACTGGAATTAAAGATACCGTCAATGATTGATGGGTCATCCAAGTTACCTACTTCAAAGATAGAAATAACTTTGGATATTTTCAGACAATCTGGAAAAGTACCGATACTTACAAGGACTTCATTGCATCTATGACGTCAATAACGGTCACTGGTAGAGAAAAAAAGGTAACATTTGGGCATGGCACAAGTCTCAAAATCAAAGTCGGCATCAGATAAGTCTCTGATAACAAGATTCTCTAGATTTGTTAGACGAATTCTCGATGAGATCATCAAATGCATCTTTCTTTGCTTTCGTAATTGCAGAGCAGTATTTCATCCATAGGTTTTGTAAGCCTCATTGCCATTTTCGTTTTTTGTAACGTCATATACTTGCAACATTGGATTATTTCATTTCTCGAAGATTATTGTCGAACAAATGTAATGGAACTTCATTCGCCAAAATGTTTTTTAATGGTAAATTGAATTCTGAAAGGTATTTATGGAATATACAGAGAGACAGGGTGAATAAGCCGAACTCAAATCTATTTCAGTCAGAGACTCTTCAATTTTTTCAGTGCCCCATGCAGTTACCAATTCACTTACTCTATACTGAAATCCACCGGGTGAGTCAGAATAAGACCGATGAATGTCGTATTCAGATTTATTACTTCATTTCGAAGTGAGAAGTTTGTGTCAATGTTAGTCCTAAACTGGATCCTCTCTGAGATACAAGGGGTACGGGACAATAATTCAGAATTCAATATGTTTCTTCAAAACTTCAAAATGGCATACTATTCTAGGTTGATTGTTGTGATAATTTGAAGTTTTTATTTGCAATTTCATTGAAGCAGTGGCGAAGTTACGGTCGCATGTGGCCAGATTTTCCTTCATGTTCACTTTAGATAGATAAATAGACGAATTTAAGTTTGACGACAGTTAGGATCATCGAGTCTCAACATAAAGCTCATCATTCCATATGCCTCAATGTAGATATTCCCTGAGGAAGAATTGAGTCGATATATCGTTTTCTGTGTGATATGATCGCATAATGTCAATTTTTACATATTGAAATAGCTTACAACTTCCTGATCATTTTGGTATGGTGCAAGAATTGAAAACCTAGAACTTCTTTCCATGACGCGCACTAACAATATCCAGGGACCTTTCTCGAAAACAAGGCTCATAATGCAAATCCAATACATGTGTCACAATGTATATCTCTAGGGAGTACATATCGCACATTGGACATAATTTGGACAAAAAGAGGATGTTTACTGTGAACGTCAAATCGCTCTCCAAGTCCACGTTTTGACATGAACACAAAACAGATGTTTCAAGGATATCGTGTGCTATGAGACCCACTGATCAAGAAACATATCCGAAAGGTTTATTGACGTTACATTCTTGTACCCGTGACGCCGTTTCTGAGAAAACATAATTCATAAGTTATGGAGTCGTAATATTGCGATGTCACTAATACAGCCCGAAAAATCATCACAGCTTCATTTCGTACCAAACGAACTTTGAGACATCTTCATGTCTCATTTATATCTTTCGGATGTTCTGGTTTCAGAACATTTCAATACCATGGGAATGTCGAAGATACGTTTGGTGGTTGAGAAATATGACGTAACCGATTCGTAGCAAAAACGTTCTCATCTGGTCTAGTGTTTATTATTTGTCTGCTCTAACCTAACCTACCTCAAATAAGTGGCGGTATTTCATTTATCATTCAAGAATCTCTTGTGCCGGTTCTATACTACTTAGTGAGTTTTTTTGAGTGATCAAATTATTGATGGTATTTATCACCTATCTACAAGAAAATCAATATGTCAAAAAAAATTATTGTTCTCTACTAGAAAGGTGATTAATAAAATCTCAATATGATAGTTTGATTTGTTTGTGGCATCAGTTTTGCCAAGGATTATTAAAGGAAACCAAAAACTGAGGCTGCCACCGTAATGACCCTTCATGGATTTTGAAAGTTTTTAGTTCCGAGATTTCAGTAAATAATAATTATTTATATATTTTATTCTGTTCATTTTTCGTTTGATGTTCCATGTTTTGATATATATAGGGTAAAAGCCGGATAGTTGCCACACTTTTTAAAAAGCTCCCTTAACAAATGTGTACCAATACATTTTTTATTCAAACATAGTTCATTAATCTTCTAACATACCCTATCTATATAAAAATTATGAATATTATAAATTTTAAGTAAATCCAGTTTAATATGACCTCTTAAAAAGAGATAGTTGCCAACTATAGCGGATACTAGCCTAACGTTAAAAATGGTTGGGGGGATACTTGCCCAATGTGAGGATAGATGCCCGTCTGTTTTTTTCCAATGAAAATGAACTTATATTAATTTAAATAATCAGTTTTCATTGTTAAATACAATCTTTTATTAAGTATTAATTAAAGTTAAATTATAATTATAAAATTATAACATTTAGTAAACATGTAATTTTTTAATTAAGTATTAGTATTTATCTTGAATATTGAGAATATGGTAATCAACTTTAGCATGAGCATTGATTATCACCAGAAGTCAAGCTTTTCAACTTGCCACATCTCATGCAATGGTTTTTGAGTGTTGAACAATTTTCATGCAACCACATTCGACACATCTGACATTCAATCCAATCTGATTTCGATTAAGTTGAATTATAATTTTCAAAACATTCTACACAATGATCATGAACTGAAATTGGAAATTGGAATTTTCTATTTTTGAATTGATATTTTTTACTTTCAATATATTTTCAGTGTCTCCAAAAGATAATTTGTTTTTTTTGCCTTTGATTAGTAGCCCTTTAGTTGCTTTTCCTTTAGATATTTTTGAACTTATAACATTTTCTTCATTTTCACTGCTAGAACTGTAGATACGAGTTTTTCTTTTCCTTAGAGCCCTTCCTTCAGTCAGTTCAATAAAATCTGTGCTATCTGATTCTGATTCACTGCTAATAATATCTCTATATTGTTTTGATTTTTTATTTTTTTGTAGTCGCCCTTTTTTCTTCGTAATCTTTTCTTTGCTACCAACTAGTTTGTTTTTTGTTTCCTTCGTTTGTTTCATTACGCTTGTTTTCTTTACTTTCTCAGTTTTATTCTTTTTCTCGATTATTTTTTCATTCGAGTTTATAATTTCTGCTGATTGTTTAGCCCTTTTAGACATGGGGCAACAATCCGCAAAAGACAGTAGGCAACCATCCGATTTGATACGGATACTTGCCCTTTTTATTTACGAAATAAATAAAACATATTCAACAATAAAACCTAATAAACAGTGCAATTTAAACTCTAATGCACTCAAAGAAATATATTTTTGACTGAAATCGCAATCAGTTATAGAAATATTTAACAGAGATTACTTACCAATATAATTCTGGCGCTCGTCAAAGTATCGCCGCGGAAGATGTTTTCTCACACGGACAAAACACGTGCGCCTACTTCAACGGCTCATGCGGCACTGAGGCCTGCGCGGGGGACGCTTTTAATTATGATCAAAAAGAAACACTGTCAATTCATCTAACATAGAGCATTTGAAACTGAGGCATGTATCCGTCCGAGGCAACTATCCGGCTTTTACTATATATTTTTTTAATTCAAATTCGAGTTTACTCGAATGATGTATCCCGCCACCATAAGAACAGTTTTGTTGTATCATCTCCATTTGACATATAGATTTATCTGAATCACACAATATTTATCAATAATTACCCGATTATATATAAACTATTGTTCACTGATTTTTAATTCATATATTCTAATAATCTGTCTTGTCATTTATAACTGACCATTACTTATCGTAATATAAACTCGACTGAAGACAGATAGCATATGAAGCTTGTAACAAATGGTTATTCATTTGTGTCAAACTTTATGCTCGATAGTGTATCTTCAAATATTCAATAATTCTCGTAAAAAGCTCTAATGTATTGACTTGGCTTCAATTGTAAGTGATCAATCGATAGCATATGTTGGAAAGATAAATTGAGGTATATTATGATGTACTTGATACATCGTATAAAAAAGAGACTTGAGACATAACAGCTCAGTTGTTGTTTCTCTTTGAGAAAGTAATTTTCCCCTAGAAAATTGTTCCAAATGATGTGAAAACAAGGACTTGTTATGTAACGATTTCATTACGCATACTAGTATATAAGTACTTTTGCTGTAACAGAACAGTTTAAGTTGACTTATCAGATTCGATTTTTATATAAAGTATCTGCGATTTTGTTATGTTGGTGGACATATAACGACTCTAAAGTAGTCATTAAGACGTTATGGGCACAATAATCATAACGTAACAATGTATCTAGGTTACATATAATAACGTTGATAGTACGAGTTTTCGCACAGTGGGGATATATCAAGATACGGATTTTGAGAAAACCAAAACGAAGAAAACGAACAATTTATTAAACTATCTATTCATATAACAGGCATTTCGATTGCTTCTTTCTCAAATCATCTCCATTCTGGTATTCGTCGGGTACTCGTCAATTTCTTGAAGAATAGGGTTGATTTCTTTGGAGTCCTTTTTCTTGTTGGATCTTCCTGGTCAACGTGGATTATACCGAAATGCGTGCTGTAAATCATATATTACATTATATCAACCAGAATCCATATGTGATTCGATAAATAACGAATTCGACGGTATTCGGCAAATTTCAAATAGTTTCTGCTTCGAAATGATGTAGAATGAAATCCATCCTGTGATGCCTTCAACCCGTTTAATACGAAAAATCGCTAATTTCCAATTCTCGGTTATACAGTGCGTGCGTAAAGTATGGAAAAATGAAGATATCTTTGTAAGATACAATAACACAATTTTGGTTATGTTCATTAGATGGACCAGCGATTTTAAATTTTGTATTTCCAACGTTGCCAAATGTACAGTTTCTGAGATATACGAGCAAAATGTTTATTTTTAAATGGGATAACACCTATATTCTGAAATTTTCTGTTACAGTTTCTTATTGCCGATGCAGCATTCAAACTGTTGGCCTATATTGATAATTAATTTTAAGAAATTGGGAAAAAAATTATTTGCAACCGTTGATATCAACATATAGAGAAAATAGAATGGGCCACTGGTGTTTGTTGAAGTTCAAGCAAGTCTTTGCTGTTTTTGTACTAATACTAATCGGTTTAATTTCATTAAATCAAGTAGGCCATACTGTCAGTAGGTACGTCGTGATTTACTGTCAGTAGGTACGTCGTGATAGTTTTTTGAATATAGGCTCACTAGAGATGAAAATATGAAAATCAGAGTTAAATACAATGATACATTCAACAGAGCGTCGAAGAATTGAAATTTCAATACTAAAAGGATGTGGTGGCAGGTTATGCCATAATATTATGAAATTTGAGTTCGTTTTATTTGCGACATTATTTGTAGGACACGAACACACGAAAAAGTATGTGGAATATTCAATAACAAGTATGAAGACAGAACTCCAATAGCACGTGGTACTGTATCTAAAATTATTCATGAATCTGAGGGAAGTGGACATGTACGAGAACTCCAAAAGAGTGGCCGCCATGCTATTCCAGAGCAAACAAAAACTGACATTTGTTTGTCGATGGTTGAAGACCCTCATAAGGCTACTGGAGTTGTTGCAACCGAAAATCGCATCAGTCAAACAACTGTTCGTAAATATTTGAAAAAAGAAAAATGGCATCCCTATAAAGTACAATTGGTACAGGAACTGAACGAAGACGATCCAGATCGCAGAATGGAGTTCTGTACAATAATATTGAATAGATTCGACATCAATCCTGATTTCTTTAATCAAATCCTTTTTCTGATGAGGCTACTTTTCAGTTAAATGGCACGGCCAATAAACAAAACTACAGGTACTGGTCAGATGAAAATCCTCATTGGATGGTGGAGACACATAAGCACCATCAATGTGTGGGCAGGAATTATCAATAATACCATTATTGGACCTGATTTTTGGAATAAAACCATGACTTGTGAAGAATACTGGGCATTTTTAGAATCAGAGTTAATTCCCGATTTGGCCAGACTCTTTTCTGATGATATAAATCTCATATCGTGAGTAGATAAAATTGGATTCAGCAAAATGGAGCGCCTCCCCATCATTTCCGAAGCGTTCCTGAGTTTCTCGAAATTACATTTCTAAATCGTTGGATTGGAAGAAGAGGAGCTATCGGATGGCCAGCAAAATCTCCGGATTTGACACCTCCAGATTTTTTTTGTGGGGTTATTTGAAAAACAAAGTATATATGGATAGGCCACAGACTATCCAAGGACTGAAAGACAGAATTACAGAGGAGATAGCACTAATTTCTCCGGAAACGATTAGAAAAGTCTTGGATGAATTTTCATTCAGAATGGATTTATGTTTCCTGAGACCAGGAGGTCATATTGAACATCTCCTTTGATTTTTTTCCTCAGGTATTGTTTTCTGTTTATACTCCAATAATAATTACAAAATAAAAATGTTTTTCCTAATTTTTCAAAATGAATGGTCAATATTGGTCATTACCAGTTCATACGCTACATCGTTAAAAAAACTGTAACAGAAAATTGTAGAATATACGTGTTGTCCCATTTAAAAATAAATATATTATTCTATGTCTCAAAAACTGTACATTTGGCAACGTCGAAATTATATAATTTAAAATTGCTGGTCCATCTCATATACATAACCAAATTTTTTTTATTGTATCTTACGGGGTGTCAAAGATATCTTCATGTTTCCATACTTTAGTGAATTGGTGATTTATGAACGCATTGCACTAGTTGGAAAATATTTTAATTATCAATTCAGAGCCCGAGAGAGGTTTCAAAAATAATCTGAATCTAGGATAATCCTCTTAGGGATTTCTCAAGGAATTCCCTCTTTCTAGTAGAGAAGAAAATATATATCCATATTAATATAAATAGAAGAAACCGAGTCTCGCACAATGAGTGGTTCGTACCATTATGGAGATTTCATTTCATTCGCCACATATCAATTCATTTCATTCTTCACACGCCATTTTGAATAGATTATATTTATTGAAATCAAATCAATTTGGATAATTTTACTATTTAGTTCTTGTTTTAAAACACTGGTGATTTTTGCAGATAAATGTGGTATGAAAAAATACTCAAATCGGATATACCAAAAAACTCACTAATATCCAAGTACCCATTCGAAGTCATCTAGTAAACTCCAAATGGAAGCACCGATGATTTTGACACCATCTTTGTGCATGGACTGAAGAAGAACACCAAATAATCTCTGAAAAAATAAAAATAGAAATACCCATTAAACAACTTTAGTAAACGGGCCAAAATTATCCAAGATTCATAGGGAATGGTAATTCAATGATATCCAGACCATTCCATTGTTATCATATTTCTATTAACTTCAAATATTGGAATGTTGGAGTATCACAAGCTTATTTCATTTGTTGCAAATTCTAATTATGGTACCATTACCACAAAATTGTGAATTTCTTTTCACGTGTCGTTTGTATGCTTGTTAAATAAAAACCTTACCTCGAATATTTATGCCATGAGTCTAATTCGAAAATTGCGCATGCGCAGTAGTTTTCCAAGCACCCGCATGGAATAGGACCGACTGATTTTCGTCACTTCACTTTGTTTACACAGGGTCTTATGGAGTGTTATCAATATTGGTAGTTAATGAATATATGATTGTTATGATCACAAAGAGTCATCTGATTGGGTTGAAAAATTTTTGTTCCTAACCGCGCGACGCAAAGGAGGGTAATGTGTTAATCAGCCTATGTATGTATGTTCGTTCCTTTGTGGCGCTGTATAGACCAAACGCGTGGGCCGAAGCGATCGGCCAATATAAATGAGGAGAGAATTGCACAAAATTCAACTCCTTTGAATGTTTGTTTGTCACAAAATTTCTTCATATTTAATAGCAAATATTATAACAACTTGAAGGGCTTGCTAGGGAAAGTTGTCTTTCTCCTTTCCTAGCTGATATACTTTTGAACAATTTGGAAAACAAATACATTGTCACCAACAACAATATTGAAATTCTTCACTGGTTCAGATATGTGGATGATTGTTTGGTGATCATGAGTGGAGATCCAGATAGAGCTTTTCAGCTTTTGACCAAAATTGATGAAATACACCCTAACATTGCATTCACATAAGAAATTGAATCAGAAATGAATTTAACTTTTTGGACATCACAATACATAAAAACTACAGCAGTTTACAGTTTCGAATTTATAAAAAACCAACACAGACTGATCATGATCTCTTCGAGCCATCTCAAAACATAAAATGGCAGTTTTAACTGTTATTTCTCCGCTTAACTATACCCTACCACTAATTGAAACAAGGAAATTGACACCTTGGAACAATTAGCGTACAACAATTTGTCCAATCGGCATGGTTTTTTGTTCTGCATGAGATTACAGTAGCGACTTCTTCGTCCCACATGATAGGTGGGGTTGGTTTTGGAAAATGCATTTTATTATATAACTCCTAAACGGTTTAATTAAATTCATTTAAATGTTTTTTCATTATTTTTTTTTCTGTTCAATCAATATTTTTGTTAGTATTTTAGTCGAAGTTGGAACGCATGCTTTTTTTGCGAGTTACTCAAAAACAATTGATCCTACGTGAAAAATAATTGAATTGAAATGAAAGGTCATTAGCAGGGAAATTGAGGCACGATGAACGGGGGCCAGGAAAGGGTTGAAGATAGATAGGCAAAAGTAATAGAGGGATGGAGGATAATTGTCAGGGTGAATTCGGAAGAACTGTGGAGTGATTTACAGAAAGAATTTGGGAGAAAGAATGTTCAAGAACAACGAAGGGGGGGGGGTGTGAAGCCCTAAGGAAGGCTACAAATCATTTGGAGAAACATGTAATTTTTTTTTAAGAATAACTAATGTTAGTGTTTCGCTCTGACATTCAATTTCTTCTGTTTCATCTTCTGCTCTGATATCATCATCACATCAAACATGTATATTTGTCGTGGCACGTTTTTGCACGTTTGGTCACTGCAAATACTACATATAATGGAACATTTGAGTCCAGCTCTCCGAAACCACAGAAAACCCCTTATTTTCCATTGCATTTCAATGAAACTTATTGCAGTTCATTTGGATCGGGTGCTGCGGGTGGCATGGTGTTGGAGATTGGTTCTAGGCTCTGTGTTGTTGGTTTACAACCCCATTCGTACGTTGGTGGTGGAGATGATAAATTGACTGTAGTCTTCATTGCTGATTTTGAGAATTTTTAACGTACGGAAATTACTTGTTCACACCAAGCGACAAAATAGAATGATGTAAGCAAATGCTGGCCAAAGCGATTCCGTGAGGCTCTTTACAGCTGCTACAATATGGCATCACTAATTTTCCCCCCCACAACGTCAATTCACCAGGTCCGTGCATCTGTTCCATTATATGTAAAAAAAATCGTTTGGCTATCTATTGTGCGAAAACTATTGAAGATAGGAAAAGAAGTTGAGTACAAAATTCTCAGACAATTCTCCGCTCTATAACTTCTAATATAACTATTTTTCATGTAGGATCAATTGTTTTTGAGTTATTCGCATAAAAAGCATGCCTTCCAACTTTGACTCGGAAACTCGCATAAACATCGATTTTACAGAAAAAAAATCGGGAAATAATGAAAGAACATTTGGTTATAAAAAAAAGATATCCTGTATTTTTCGCGTCCGACAAACCAAGATGGCTGCTAACGCACACCCTACCGTGATGCGCCAACTCAGAATTATACTCGGGATTAACCACCCCATCACGAGGAGCAAAAAAATCGCTACCGTAGCCTCATGTTTTACGACGGCCATTTTCCTTGCCTGCCGACTGAACTACATGGATATGACAGAAACCTGATCAATTTCTATTCAAAAATTCAAAAATGAAATAGAGAACACTAGCAATCCTACATAACAAAAAAAAATACATTTAATACATTTCAATACCTTTCTTAACCATAACATCGCCCAAAAGTGGCAAAGGTAAAGAAAGTGGGAGTGGAAATGTCAAAATTTCTTTTAGGACCCATAAAAACGTGAACAAACATTTGATCAACATAAAAGATAAAATCGACAAACTATCTAAAAGTGGTATCTACAAATTGAGCTGTGCTGATTGGAATGCAACATATGTCGGTAAAACTTGTAGACCTCTGAATGTCCGCATAAATGGGCACATGAATAAATATGAACATTCCTCTTCTGGCCATCACCTGGATGTTAATAAGCATAACTTCAGCACCAGTCTCAATTCGAAGATTTTATATGAGGTAACATCAAATAACTACAATCGATTGGATTTTCTCAAGGACCTACGCATTGAAAATTAATTAACTCAACAACAATAAAAAAAAACTTGAACAGATCCTTCATTCCACTTCACAGACGTTTGAAGTAGAGTTGGGTACTCTCGAATAGTCCATACATTTTTCGGAAATGTCTCTAGGATTCCATAACAAAATCAATAATTCCAGGTTAGATCAGACAAAAAATGACAATTGGATTCGTTGGCTGACTTCTGTTCGGTTCGCGTTGAACCATAGAACATCTTTTCATTCTCTTCATCTATCTGCGTTAGAGAATTAATCCATTCTTTGACAAATTGAGAAAGTCTCAGAGCTATAAAAGATATAGAGATGCCTTGCCTATATAGCACATATTGTTGTGGTAGCAACATAAAGCTATCCTTCGGAAGAGTTTGTAGGTGAGAAGAGTCCAGGTATTGTTTGATGATACCCTGGTTTTCATAAATGCAACTCCTAGGGGGGTGAAAGTTTGTGTAAGGGTTCCGTTAGTTTGAAAGTTGAGGTCATGAGAATTGGTATTTGAGGTCTTTGTTACAAATAAAGAAATACGTGTTTCAGTATTCTTAGAAATTCTTCCCCAAAGGGGTGAGAGAATTTGTAATAGTCGTAACAAAAAAACAGAATTCAACGCGGACGAGGTCACTGATACAGTTGAATTATGGTGGATAAGTAAGTATTTTGAAAGTAATCCAAATCAAGTAGGTAGCAATCAGTGGATTTTAGCCACTTAAAATAATAAAATGAAAACTAAATGAAACCGACGAAAAAATAAACTGAAAAGCAAAAACTAGAATGAATCTCTTCGGTCTCAATAACCAAGCTCCAAAACTAATGTATGTAACTAATTTTGAGTTGGCGCCAAATAAACAATCAACGAATTTAAATAACTTTGAAAAAAATATCAAAACAAAATAACATAGAAATGCAACGTGAAATCTCCAGCGATGAACAATAACATTCCAGAAAAGCGCCCTCCGCACCACCACTCGCAAAGACATGTGCTCTCACATGTGTGCCCGTTCGGGTAGCTGTCTCGCTGATATCCACTCCGAGAACGCTCGGCAATTTTCGACGAAGGGACGCGCCGTCGCTGCGCACACCACTGCTATCATTTTTGTCTTCACGTAATTAATCTGCTTGTGTGTTTGTTTGGCGCCGACTCAAAATTAGTTACATACATTAGTTTTGGAACTTAGTTATTTAGACTAAAAAGGTTCATTTTATTTTTGCTTTTAGTTAGTTTTTTCGTCGGTTTAATTTTTTGTTGAAAGGTTTTTTTTGGAAAACTTTAGTAATGATTGTTAATTGTTTATCTATTTCTATTGGTCTTGCTTGAACATTGAATTCAAACTAGTCATGTTTTTAGTTTTATTATTATTTTTTAGAGTGAAATGATTATTTATTGGAGATCTAAAATGATATTTAGGCAATATAATAAAATGATATTGATCGTAAGTCAAATGAATAAAAGTTGATGAAATGTATTCTATTAATTTTTTCACTGTGTATAACGGTTGATTTTTCAAAATCATTACAAAATCATGTTATCACGCAAAGTAAAGGTGCCAGATATCTTGGATTCAACTTTGAAAAATTCATATTAACTTCAAGTACGTTCAAACACGTACATTCACCTTTTATTTATATAACAGAAAAAATATATTCCCCATAGTTTTAATGTATGACATTATTTCCATAGCCAACAAACTAATTAAATAATTACCTGGAAATATCTGGCTCTGAGATCATCGTTCAGTTTTCCATCGTCAGAATATCCTAATTCAGTTATGCAAATAACCGGATCGTTGTAAACTTGCTTCAGATACTTCAACATCTTCCTGAACCCCCATGATTGAGCCTGCGAATCAGAGGTATAATCAGTACAATATTCGAACAAAATAACATAAATGGCATAAACATATATATCATCCTATTATTTCATTATCGAATCGTAATGAATCGAAAGGTGATTCACGATTTTATAAATATTCACGGGAAATATGCCAAAAAATTATGCATTTACTGTCTCCTTATAGGGAAACTCCGAAACACTATGCGAAAACAAAAAATCGTTAGCGATTCTTAAGCTTATGAATATGTATCCGAATCCCATTAGTTGTGTATTTTATACCGGGTGAAAATGGGACTAGGGCCACGCCTATATCTCTATTTGACCGAAATTCAGTACATAGATATAAGACACAATTTCGGGTTGACAGACATATGAAAACAAAATGACCGACTTTCGGTTTTGCCAGCCACCAACTTCAATTTTTCGAATAAAACCCCTGTATGTTTGATGTTCTTCGGATTCTAGTGCTCAAATTACATCCGACAATAATGCCAAATTTTTATTTTGCAATTGAAAAAAAAAATCCCAATTTTTTTTTCAACCCAGGAGGCCTTGATCAGGTTGAAATCTATACTAATTTGCATCAGTAACTCGAAGTAATTCCATCGATAAGATCAATAGCAAATCCTACAGCAGAAGTTGGAATTTTCTGAACGCATTTTTAACGGAAAAATGGTTTTTTTCAAATGGTAATTACCAAGGGCTATCTTGCCATTCTTGCCAATCTGACAAAATTGGTAGGTAACATGGCATCTATCCATCCTATCAAACTTTACTTCAGAATGGTGACAATAAATTACCGAAAATAATCGACTCGACAATATGTTATGATCATAAACCCATTACAGAAAAGATAACTTCAATATAATCAAACTGTTTGAATAGATCTAACGACTGAAACAGTGAAACATTCAACGTACAAATTATTACTCACAATACCATTATCCTGTTTTCAATAGAAAAGTTTCACAACCATCGAAAAGTCATTTCATTTATTGATGACCAATGATATTTCCGATGTGTTGCCCGTTTTCTCTAACACATTGACTAGTTCTATTTATTGTACACCTCATCACATTTATCAGTTCGTGAGCGGGAATTTCCTGGAATGCGCTCTCAACTCTATCTCTCTAGTCCTCCAAAGAAGTTGGTCTACTCGAGTATACTTTGGATTTTATGTGACCCCATAAATTAAAATCATTGGGGGTTAAATCAGGCGATCTGTCTGGCCATCTGATTGAACCATCTGTTCCGAAATATCTCTGCCCATAGGTATCACTAGGATATTGTTGAACAATATTGGCATTATGTGGTCCTGCACCATCCTGCTGAAAAAACATATTCTCCCTGATGTTCTCAGGTGAATCGTTGATATTATTTTGAATATTATTCTCTAAGAATTGTAGGTATCTTTGCCTATTGAACATACCATTATTCGTAAACCTAGACTCATCTGTAAACAGTATCTTCGAGACAAAACCATTATTCTAATCATGATGACGCAGAAGCCAATTACAATAAGTTAGTCTCCGTTCTGGGTCATTTCCATATAGATGCTGTTGCAAACTGGAAGCAATTATTATTTTTTTTCAATAGTTTTCTGGCACTTTCCCTGTTGTTCCCACATCCAATTTCCAATTCTTGCACTGAGGCAAATGGAGAAAAAAAAATGTTTAGAATTATTATTAACCGCCAACTTCAATGCAAAGCAACCCTCGGAAGTCAGAGACTTGTGTGAGTGAAAAAGACGGGGAGCTCAGCTTTCCAAGTGTCATTCGAAGCACTACTCGGCTGGTAACAGTGGACAGTCCCAAAGATTGATTATCTAGGTACCAAGAATGTTCGGTTGGTCACTCATCTCCTCCCGCTCAACGAAACTACAGAAATAAACTCATATTTCAGTAGTCGTGCCGAAATTCGAACTCGGACCATCTGGACATCAACCAGCGCCTCTACGCTCACGACCAGCCCAGTTGAATCGTTGTTATTATTTTGAGAAAAATGAACATATGCTAAAACATTAGTTTTCACTCCTTCACTGACAATGAAGTGGATGTGGTTTTGATCAGCTGGTTCTTTCCTTAGCATCATTTCCAATTTCCTGAAATAGGTCCCCGATGGACGGATAACGAACAGCGTATAGCATACTAGCATTGACAGCGTTCTTCTGACATTCTCCGTATATCAACATTATATCGATTCGTTCTTTTCGAGAATAACGAATATTATTTTTCATTTCGAAAGAACTTTTCACAAACGAAACGAGATGACAAGTAAAATTGGTATTTCACTTCTGACATGACATTAATCACCTGTTTGCCATGAATCCACGGCTACCTTTCATTTCATCAAACCTTAACGGATAACTCATTGGAATTTGTAGGCATCGTATAATATATTGTACAAATAGTTTTGAACAAAAAGAAAGTGGTACATGATGTGTATCGTTGAATTGGTAATTGAATTCTCTATCGAATGGCAAGATCGCTCTCGGTAAGTACCACTTGAAAAAAATAATTTTTTCGTTGAAAATGCGCCTAGGAAATCTCATTTTCTGTTGCAGAATCTGTTATTGATCTTCTCGATGATATGACTATTACTATGAGTTACTTATGTAAATTAGTATAGATTTTAACCTGATCAAGGCCTTCTGGGCTGAAAAAAATTGAGAAATCATTTTTTTTTCAATTGTTAAATGAATATTTCTCAAAACTGTCTTATGTAATTTGAGCGTCGTAGAATCCAAAAAACATCAAGCTATGCATTTTTTTTATATATACATTCTCCTTGTTTCTGAGTGTAATTTTTTATTTAGATATACTAATGTAATAGTACTAACTGAATGACAATTCCAATACATGTGAACTATGTCAAACAAATGGAAATAAATATTGAAAAAAAAACAGAGGTCGGCCATTTTGTTTTCATATGTATGGCAATCCAAAATTGTGTCTCATATCTTTGTACGGAATTCTATTGAAATCGGTTGATAAGTGGAGGAGATATGGGCATGGCCCTAGTCCCATTTGCTTTTGTTAGGTATTGCCTCAGCCTAACTTTCAACTATTATTCCTCTCAATATTCATACCGCGCAAGCGCGAATAACTACAGGATGTTCCATATTTTGGGAATAAATACATGATCATTTCACTTGCTTATATTTTGGTTGGATCATATACTAGGTAATGTGAGCTATGCCATCAGAAAAAGTCGAAGGTGTCTGTCTCAATTCTTTTAATTTTTTCCACAACCCTGGAAAGATGTTCTTCCACAGTTCCCAACCATGCCATCCAACTGGGGATATAGCGCAGTAGTTCAAGTCTTGCTCTTACCCATCAGCTCAAAAACTTTATTGAATAACTTTGACTCAAAATGGCTTCCTTGGTCGGACTATTACTCCATCGGTAATTCAAATTTTGAGAACATGTTTTCCACCAATGAACTTCTATTCTGGAATACCTATTGGTATGGAATGGCATACCTAGCCATTTTCTGAAATATTTCATGGTAACAAGGATGTATTTTTACCATCATCCGTCACAGGAAATGGTCCAGCTACATCAATGGCAATCCGTTCGAAAGGAGCACATACGTTGTATTCATCAATTCCACCTCTGGACATCGTGAAGGAGCTTTCAGTAGGTCCACACTCTGGACATTTCGAGCGACGTTGAACCCATTCGAACCTCTGCCTGATCTTGTCCAAAGTATTTGATGAAATATATAGTAGAGGAGACCGTGGGAGGTCGACCTCAACCGATCTGATAACTCGATGAGACATATTTTTTATCAAATATAATTTATAAACAAATATGCCCATGATAACTTGCCTATCGAGAAGTGTTCATAGCCATTTTTAATTGAATTAATTTAAATCAATTTTCTTTCATCACCTTCACTCTTTTGATAACCGAATGAGTTTCACCTCGACTGATAGTTTTCAACACACAGAATATGCCTAGGTAGGCTTGCCTACTTATTTCTGTACATGGCAACCTGGCAAGCAGATGTGGATAGGTGAGTGAGTCAATATAGGTAACTACACCGATCTGTTAACCAATCGAAATTGATATCATAGGTAAGATAGTTTAATCACAAAACCAATCGTATAGGCTTGCCTGCGAAAAATCGTACATAAAATATGATTGCACAGGTATAAAGTTTTAGAATTTAAGCTATTCGATAGGTGCGAGAGAGAAAGTAGAGCGTCCGAGGTCCGTGTGATAGAACAGGACACAACACAGTAGCTGCACGCTACCTGACCGTTGAATGTATCCCAGTGCGCATGCTCGTGTACAGATGAGTGACAGTGACAGCATTTATCTACCCTCGACAGTAATTTTGAACTCTTTTATATGCTTTGCAATAAACGCTTTCAACAACATAAATGTATTAAATTTTATTTTTCTATATTGATGATTTTTTGAATTTATTATACTTAAATTTTAAAAGTAACACTTATTATTTCCCGCTTCACGGCATTCATTCGATTTTAAATAATAAATAAATTATTTTTTATTTATTTTTAATAAAAATATAGATTTTTTATCATTTTCAAATTTTATAATTTGGCTTCAAAATGGAAAGAAATTGTTGTTTTTTTTTTATTTTTTATTAATTGATATATTAAATTATTAATTTTTAATTATTTCATAGCTGTAAGTATATATAGTGTGGAATAATACAAAAATTGTGATCGAAATTGGAGTTATAATAAATTAGAGTTCAAAATTACTGTCGAGTGTAAATAAATGCTGTCACTGTCACCCACATGTACAAGAACATGCGCACTTGGATACATTCAACGGTCAGGTAGCGTGCAGCTGCTATGTTGTGTCCTGTTCTATCACAAGGACCTCGGACGCTCTACTTTCTCTCTCGCACCTATCAAATAGCTAAAATTCAAAGACTTCAAAGCTTGGCAATAATATTTTATGTACGATTTTCTGCAGGCAAGCCTATACGATTGGTTTTGTAATTAAATCATCTTACCTATAATATCAATTTCGATTGGTTAACAGATCGGTGTAGTTCCTATATTGACTTACCTGTTCACATCTGCTTGCCAGGTAGCCATGCACAGAAATAAGTAGGCAAGCCTACCTAGGCATATTCTGAGTGTTAAAAACTATCAGTTGAGATGGAACTCATTCGGTTATCAAAAGAGTGAAGGTGATGGAAGAAAATTGATTAAAATTAATTCAATTAAAAATAGCTATGAACACTTTTTGATAGGCAAGTTATCATAGGCATATTTGTCTATGAATTATATTTGATAAAAAGTATGTCTCATCGAGTTTTCAGATCGGTGAAGGTCGATCTCTCACCAGCTCTTAGATAATTACTATTTCTTATGAATTGAGCCAAGAATATTTCGATTGAAAAGAGCAGAAATTGAATTTCCTGACGTATATGTAAAACAACTTTCATTTTCACTACCAATAAATACAAAACAACAGATGAACTTAAACATCAACAAAATTCGGATTACTGGATTAAGTTCTCTATTCCAATACGCCTTCTCAAACTAATTTTTAAGTAAGCCAAAAGTGCAAAATGAATGCTTCGTAAAATTCACGGGTTTTTTCAAGGTACCAGCTACCATCCACTCAGTTTTCATGTAGTTCAACTTGATCCTTTCCTCAGATATTTTGTCACGAAATGATGCTTCACATCAATGTGTTTTGTGCGAGCGTGATAAGCATCAGTTAGGGCCAATTGTAGTAAACTTTTATTTTCACCGTTGGAGATGATGAACTGGCCGGTGTTAAGCCCATTTTATGAACCCCTCAACCACAATACTCTTTTAATGGCAGCAGTCAGAGAGATATATTCCGCTTCAGTTGTGAAAAGTGCGACCGTGGGTTGCTTTCTTGAATTCCAGGAAATGGCTCCTTCTTGCATCAGGAACACGTAGCCTGTTGTCGATCGCAAAGCGCTGATACATTTGCTTAGTCGGAATCAGAATATCCGAGTATTTCAGAATTCCCATTTTTGGCATATGTCAGCTGGAAATCCATGGTTTCTTCCAGGTATCTGAATACTTTTCCCAATGATAACCAATGTGCTCTTTCAGGATTATTATTGAACCTACCCAAAGAAATATCAGGCCTAGTAAATTGTGCAGCAAACATCAACGGAGCCATTGCTTCCTGGCAGGGAATTTTTTCCATATCTTAAGTTTCCTTTTCATTTTTCAGACTAATTTTTTATTTGTATCCAATGGTGTCGAGACAGCTTTGCATTCACCCATACCAAATCAATTCAAAATTATTCTGAAATAGAAACATTGATCAATTGAAACTGTACCTTGCACTGGATCTCGTGAAATTTGCATTCCTAGTACAAATCTTGCCTTTCCTAAATATTTCATTCTGAAGGTTCGGAATACATTTTCTTTCAGATCATCCCTCATCTTGTCATCTATGGGAAAATTCATCAAATTGTCTACATAAAGTGCTTCAATGATAAATTCATCTGAATGAATGTCGAAATAAACACAGGAATCAACACATGACTGGGTTAGTCCGAATTCTTTCAACTCAGAATCCAGTTTTATGTTCCAAATTCCACTCGCTTGTTTCAAACCGTATAGATATTCATTTGGAAGACATATTTGCTAGAAACCATCATGAAATAATTCGGGCTGGAGCATGTACATTTCTTCTTCCAAATGTCCTTGTAGGGATGCTGTAACTGCATCCATTTGTTCAATCTCAAGGTTGAATTTCGCTGACAGTGCCATCAAGAAACGAATTGAGGTATATGTCACTAGAGAAAAATACGTTTCTCCATAATCAGTTCCCTTCTTCTGAGCAATACCTTTGATTACAAGTCGGGCCTTGTATCGTATAATCTTTCCATCGGCATCTGGTTTTGTTTTTAACAACCATCTTTTGTCAATTGGTTTACGGATTGGAGGAAGATCTGTCAAAAACCAAGTTTCATTTTAAATGAGTGCTTCATATTCCTCTTTCATAGCTTCTTTCCACAACTTCGCATCACTTCTGGACAGTGCGTCTTCAATATTAAGGGGATCATCAAGTTCGAAAATCGCCTGTGTTCACCGGTTTCCGTATTCTCAATGATTTTCGCAACGGTTCAATTCAAGAAACAACAGGACTCGGCAAGATATCCATGACTTTGGTCATATGGGAGGTCATATGGGAGGAAGCGTCAGAATCTATGAACCAATCATCAGAATTCAGTTGACCGACAACAAATGATGAGTACAAAATTGTCGAGATAAATGAAAAAATTTGTTACATGAGAAATATTTTGGATCCTATCCTTTTGCAAGGGAATTATTGATATTTCTTTCAAGTAACGCCAATTTTCAGGCCAATTCCAAATAAGTTGTGTGCCGTAGATATGATTTTGTTGACATAGTCTTCTAATTAGAGCTCTCAATAGATCAACTTTTCGGGTGAGACCAGAATCTTCGAAAGCACTTTGAAGATTTTCCCAAACTTCTGTGGCAGCTTGTTGCACATGAATATAGTTCATTTGATCGATGGATAGGATTATTTTAGATTCCGCCTTAGTGATCCTTTTATCGTCGTTTTCTTTCTCGGTGATACACCCCCCAGAGTTCTCCGTGTTCCGACAACGTTTGTATAGGAAATTTTCATGTATCGTAGTTCTCATGACATTTGAGGTTTTCGAGGTGAAGGTCAAGAAAATGAGATCACTCAGTATCTTCACGAAAATTCCACAGGCGCTTCAGAAGACGATAAAAACAGTATAGCAATTGAAAATTCAGCGCGGAAAAGATAATTTTAGGAGATATTGGCCACCGAAGGTCTAAAGAGAGAAGTTATGGAATGCCACTTTTGGAAACTGCAAACTGATATATAGAATAGCTTTTCATACTAAAATAGTAACTGAACACTCATTTAACGTTTAAGTAATATTGAAATCAAATAATGTTCGATAAAGTCATGGAAAAACTCCGATTACATTTCATTTAATTCTTCTATGAAATGTCACAAATTAAATATTTGTGGTTGCATTGATCTTGGCGTTTTATGGACATGCTATGTTGCCAACTATTCAAGTCAATCCGGATTTTCGCGAAATTTTCACGAAGTTATCACAGGTGCTTCAAAACTCGATAGAAACACTTCAGCAATCAAAATTTAAGCGCGGAAAAATATATTTCGGGAATTATGGCCTTAGTAATTCAAAAGAGGTGTGGTTTCGCTTCCTCAATATTAGAATTGGGCTTCGTTTTGATAATTGGCTTGCATTCAACTTGGATAGCAATGTTAGCCAAGTAAGATTAGATTGTATTCTTTTTACGTTACAAATTGATTGAAGCGAAGCGTCGCTTTGTAAGGTTGATTTGCATACTTTCGACATCGATAAAAAGGTTAGTCAAGCTAGGTTAGGTTGTGTTCCTTCCTTAAACTTAAGGAATTGGTTGGATCGAAATGTTCGCAGGCATACGAGGATACATCCAAGCCAAATGCGTTTATTGGTCCGGTTTACTATTACTTAAAACAAAATAATCTGAAGTCACAGTATTTTAATAGGTTTGGTAGCTTTCTAAATGCGACATATCAATTTCACGCCTAATTTTCAGAAGCAATAGACACTCCCAAGAAGCGTAGTGATATATTCTTTGCATATTGAACTTTTTTTGATACATATATTCATCAAACTATCGAATCGTGTTTTCAGGCTGTGATAATTATTATATACAGAGTGGCCACTTTTTTAATGGGATTGTATTGGTAACTCTTAAACCATAAGAGTTAGAAGGTCGGTCCAATGGAGAAAAAGTTGCATTCATAGAGGCATTGTCGAGCAGTTCAAACAAATCGAGATTATCAGGGCCGGTTATTGAGATATCATGAGAAAAGTAAATTCTGTCATTTTGATTTTTCTTTTTTTCCCACTTTATTTCGAATATTATCAAAAAATGTCACGGAAGTTTTTTATTCGACAGTAAATTATCCTCAATTTGACATAATCAGATTTTGTATCCAACGTTTCGTACGCTCTGGGCCACCATCAACCTATTTTTTTTTTCAAACCAACCTGCATATTTTATGAAACTTTTCGAAATAACTTTTAACGCCGAATTGAACGATATATCATACAATGTCATTCAATGTTGATTTTCAGGTGATTTCGACCCTTATCCAAATTTCTTTGGGTCGGATCTGTATTACATTTAGGTACCTTTAGTTTAATTAACAACATGCAATACATTTCGATAAGAAAATTAACTTACTCATCTTCAACTGAATGGAACGTAACAGAATCAAAGCAAGGAACAAGTAATCATTATTTAAAAATTTCAAGAGGTGAAAAACATAATTCATAATAATTAAACGAAACTATCATTTAATGAAAGAAAAATCAAATGATTATTCGGAAGTAAATGATGAACATTAATGAAGTAAGTGTTCGAAATGTCCACCATTTTGTAAAATGCACTTTGCGGTTCTGGAACCCATACTTTTTATACATTTGCTTATTTCGTCTCCTTGAATGCCTTCCAATACATTCTCAATCTTCTCGCGAGGAATCATTATTGTTGGATTTGTCATTTGTTCCGTTGAAACAAATTACAGAATCGAACTTTATTTTGGGATCATTACGATAAAATTTTTGCAAGGCTTGGTATTCAAATTTAAAATCATTGTATTCGCGTCTCTTGACTATTTTATTAACAGCAGTTTTTGATAAATTGTATTCACTGGCCACAGTTCTCGATTTTTTTTCTGGGTTCAATTGAATTTGGGTCAGAACATTAATATCGTTGATAAACTTGTTTTTTCTTACATACACACAACTCTAGGTTTATTGAATGTATTATTTTCAAGTAGTAGGCAATGGATAAAAAAGAACATAACAAGAAATGTCATTGATTTGTTGAAAATATAAACAGGATGTTCATAAAATCAGAAAACACTAATTTCAAAGTGTCTCTCCAAAAGAAATGATTCTAACTTTTTCCATCTTTGCAAAGTGAGATTGCTTTTTGAAAATGTGTTTCCCATTTCCTGATGATCGTGGAAGTGTGAAATAGATTTTAGTCGACAAAAATGTATTGAAGACCTAGTGAATGCGATGTCTCTCCTGCGTCAATGTTACGAATGATTTCTGCTGAGTACTCTCTTTTGGAAAACATTTTTTTTTGCCTCATTCATCTTCATGAGTTCTTAATGAAGACTGGAATAGAAAATCAAATAACTATCTGAATGAAAATGCAAATTTTCAATTTCAGATTTTTTCTTTTGAGTTAGAGCCTTTTCAGAATATCTATCAGATGTAGTTCAATGTCCAGCATGGCTTCAGCCGGGGAAGTAGTTGTTTTCTGTTAGACATTCCCAAAAAAAACTTCATTTTAATCGTGGATTTTTCAATCCACAGAAAAATATTTCTATCAATATTCAATTGAGAATATTTCCCTTTTCAACAAGAAATGTCATATCATTTGGCACTTCGTTTATTATTGTGTCACAAGAACTTGTCATTAAATACTTTTCTGAGTAATTTCAATTTAACTTATTCGATATGGTAGGGTACACAAATGAAGACAAGAGAGATATGTACGGAGTGTACATAAAACTAGATAGAAACTCGTTCAAAGCACAACAAAGGTATGGTGAATTATATCCTGAAAGAACAACACCAAATAATAAAATGTTTCGACGTTTATCTACAACGTTACTTGCATATAATTCATTCATCAAACCTAGAGGTCCTTATGAACGACGAAACGAGCCTATCAATGACATCAATGTTCTGGCCCAAATTCGAATGAATCCAGGAATAGGATCGAGAACTATTGCCAGTGAATGCAATTTATCAAAAAGTGCTGTTGATAAAATACTCAGAAGACACGGATACCATGACTATAAATACCAAGCCGTGCAAAAACTATATCGCAATGAACCTGAGAGAAGGTTGCAATTCTGTAATTGGTTTCAACGGAAGGTGCGGAATAACAACAATTTTGCGCACAATATCATTTGGGGAGACGAAACGACATTCACAAATTCTGGCATGTTCAATCGAAGGAACAAGCATTTTTATGCCACAGAAAATCGTCACCTCATTCATGAAGTTAGACATCAATATCGTTTTTCTTCGAACTTATGGTGCGGTTTGTTGAATAATAAATTACTGGGACCCTATTTTATTGACGGCAACCTAACCGGAGCAAAATATGTAGAAATAATAGAAGAAATGTTGGATGATCTTCCTATACGGTATCGGTGTAATAGTCCATGGTTCCAACAAGACGGATGTGGTCCACACAACTCAAGAATAGTCACAGACTATCTAAATCGAACTTTTCTCGATTCATGGATTGGAACAAGAGGTCCAGTAGCATGGCCTGCCAGATCTCCGGATTTGAATCCGCTGGATTTTTATTTGTAGGGATATCTCAAAAATAAAATTCATGATACTACGAACCCAACAATAGAGATCATTCGCGAGCAGATTGAGAATGTATTGGAAGGTATTCAAGGAGACGAAATAAGCAAATGTATAAGAAGTATGGGTTCCAGAACGCAAAGTGCATTTTACAAAATGGTGGACCTTTCGAACACTTACTCCATTAATGTTCATCATTTACTTTCGAATAATCATTTGATTTTTCTTTCATTAAATGATAGTTTCGTTTAATTATTATGAATTCGGTTTTTCACCTCTTGAAATTTGTAAATAATTATTACTTGTTTCTTGCTTTGATTCTGTTACGTTCCATTCAGTTGAAGATGAGTAAGTTGATTTTCTTATCGAAATGTATTGCATGTTGTTACTTAAACTAAAGGTACCTAAATGTAATACAGATCCGACCCAAAGAAATTTGGATAAGGGTCAGAATCACCTGAAAATCAACTTTGAATGACATAGTTTGATATATCGTTAAATTCAGCGTTAAAAGTTATTCCGAAAAGTGTCATAAAATATGCAGGTCCGTATTGAAAAAAATGAGGTTGAGGGTGGCCCAGAGCGTACGAAACGTTGGATACGTAATCTGATTCTGTCAAATTGAGGATAATTTACTGTCGAATAAAAAACTCCTGTGACATTTTTCGATAATATTTGAAATAAAGTGGGAAAAAAAGAAAAATCAAAATGACAGAATTTACTTTTCTTATGATATCTCAATAACCGGCCCTGATTAACTCGATTTGTTTGAACTGCTTGACATCGCTTCTATGAATGCAACTTTTTCTCCATTTGACCGACCTTCTACCTCTTATGGTTTAAAAGTTACCAATACAATCCCATTAAAAAGAGGCCACTCTGTATCTGTCAATATGTATGTCGCATTTAATTTCAGTACTTTTTTTTCTTTTGGTGACATAGGCATCGTCGCATATCAATAAACTCCAAGATCCAGGAGATTCGGAATTCGGATAAACATAACACAATCACCATCGTTTAATTTTTGACATTTATTCTGTGAATTGTATAGAAAGTAATCGGAGTTTTTTCATTACTTTATCCAAAATTAAGTTAGTTTAATATTATTTAAACTTTAAATGAGGGCGCAGTTACTATTTTAGCGTATAAAGAAATTGTATATATCAGTTCACAATTTCTAAAAGTGATATCCTATAACCTCTCTTTATGGACCTTCTGAGGCCCGTGTCTCCTAATATTATTTTTTCCGCGCAAAATTTTCGACTGCTTTACTGTTCTTATCATGTTTTGGATCTCCTGTGGAAATTTGTGAAGAGACTGGTTGATCTCATATTCTCGACCTATTCCCTTCTCAATCATAGGTTATGATCTGTTTGACGACATTTTCGTTTTAATATAACAGCTACAATTATTTCACTTCTTTCACGGATGAAAATGATTATTTCACAAAAAAAGATCTTATTTACATTTGTGCGATTTTATTTCCTGACTCAGGCGTGCTGAGCATATAACCTGATGAAATATATCATTTCTTATGAATTGAGCCAATAATATTTCGATTGAAAAGAGCAGAAATTGACTTTTCTAGAGGTCTAGGAACTATAACTTGCACTAAAAATGAATACAAAACAACAGATAAACTGAATATGAACAGAATATGGATAGTCCCTTCGACTCTAAGATGTCCTTCTGATTACCCCTCATGGATTCCCTTCCCCTAATATCTCTTTGGAAGTGTCCACCAGTTTCGTTTTCTTTCTAACGTAGAATGTCCCCGAAGTTTGTTTTTTGGTCCCGTGTCATGTATGTGGTAGTTCTGTCGTCTTCAGGCAACATTCTCGTTCGTCCACTGACTCCTTTATGAGAACTTGTTCTTTGACTCTGCTCAGATGCTATAGGATACGACCTTCTGAGTAAGACAACATCTTCATTAGTATTCAGTCGATCTAGACGATAATCGGTATTATTTTTTCTATATGAGTAGTTCTTCCCCGTTGGTAGGTAGAAACATGGGACTGTCCTCCAAGATGATGATGAACGTGGTGGTAACCTTCCAAAATTTAAGTGTCCGTCACTACTATATTTGAAACAGTTTTCTCTTGACTCTCTATGCGATCCTGGTTCGTAGGTGAGTAGAAACGTGTAGATGTCCTCCGAGGTAATGACGAAAGTGATGATAACGTCATCCTGCCATCTCTCTGGAAATGTCAACTCCTACCACATCTGAAACAGTTTTCTCTTGATTGACCATTTGCGGTGTTATCCTATGGTTATAGTGCATCCAGTATCCTTCTAAGTACCTAGTTATTCTACTGCCAAAGAACAAACTAGAGGCTTCAATGCATTTTCTATTCTAGAGTGTGTTAATCTAAGAGTATTTGTTTTTCAATATCTCCCAATCTGTCGATGGATACGTGCACCACTTACTGTTTTCTGAAATCCTCCGGGGCCTCTGGGTGGGCGAACTGAAAAGTCCGCTTCGAATTCTTGTAGGATTTCTCACTCTGGTTCTCAATTGGTATAGGTGTTGGTCAACGCATGTCAATTTTAGAGCAGCAATTGGGTTTTCATACTTGCGATGCAGATCTTCCGGTATGGTTTGTAATATAACAAAAGCACGTTCTTTCAAAACTACTATGAGTGCTTGATCTTGTTCTCGTTGTTCCTCCTTTCGTTTTTCTCTTTATCGTCGACCCTCCTCCTGCCAACGTTCCTCTTGCTCTTGTTTCCTATTTTGTCGTAGTTTCTCTTTTTCTTGTTTTTTTTTCTGTCGACTTCCTCCTCTTTCTGTCGACATTTCTCCTTATATTTTTTTTCTATCTGCAGTCGTCTTTCGTGCTCGATGAACTGCTACTTGATCTCAATCCCATTATAGAGTCCATATTGTCGTGAATTGCATTTCTTGTATTTACCAATAATTGTTCAAATAGTCTAGATTAGAATCTTTTCTTCTTATACCACCAGTCGGGAATCTGGGATTCATGACTATTAAAATACGGAATAAATGATTGTCCGTTCATTTACGCTTCACGGAAACAACACAATAATCCACTCTGACATTTAAATCAATCAATCACAGTTCGCTGCTGAAATATTTCGCACAACACCCTAGCTGAATCACTTTTTTTTCCAATGAATACCGATACTATACTGTAGCTGTCTGACTATTCTTTCACTTTCTGGAATGTCAAATTACTCCGTGTCTGACGCACGCGATGCATTATATAAAGCATTTTGCTACTAGAAAATTCTAGAAATTTCTGGAAACCACCCGTTTGTTTGTCCTGTAAATTCCAACGACTTGTTAGTTGCGCGCGATTACAGACAGTGGCGTAGATAATTCAATTTCGTAACAATAGAATATGTATTCATCCTCTAAAATGAAAATAATTCAGAGAAGGAAGTGGGTATTTATGTGTAATGAGAGTTCGAAAATCAAAGAGACATGATGAATGAAAACAGAAAAAGAACAAAAGGTAGAAACCTGCCAGCACAATTTCTTTGAATTGCTTAGGAGGGATGTGCGCTAGAAAGAGTATGGCTGTTGACATTACGAAAAGGTCTATGACAGTTTCAGCTTTATGGATGTTGCAAATGCTGCAAGGAAATTTTTCTAACTGAATATAGGATTGCGTACAAACATACTGCTAGATAACATCGAAAGGGAATTGATTACAATAAAACAATGGTGCGACTCCAATTCTTTAGTGATTAACATAAAAAAAACTAATATAATCCCATTTCGCTGCAACCTACCAGATATACCACTGGAGGATGAAAATATCCTTAACAAAACAGAGACACGTTTTCTTGGATTAAGTATAGACTCTAGACTGAAATTCGATTATCTCATTAACAATCTCTGTAATAAATTGTCCACGGGATGCTACGCAATTCGAATAATCTCGAACGATTTGGGTATAAACGCAGCCAGATCGCCATACTTTGCTCTAATCGAATCTCATCTGAGGTATGGGATTGCATTTTGGGGCGCTTGCTGTTCTTACCAGCTCAAAAATGTTTTTGTAATTCAAAAAAGAGCCATAAGGTATATTGGCAAAAAAAGACCCAGAGACTCATGTAGAACGCCGTTCATTGATCTCAGTATACTTACGGCATTATCTATATACATTCTATAATCTGTCCCCCTTATACATAAAAATAAAAATCTCCTTGTATCAAATGATAATTCATATAACACTCGACAGAACAATCTAGACTACCTAGACCATCTAATAATTTGGTTAGAGATTCTATAATATACAATGGCATTAAAATGTATAATCATCTCCCCATAACCACTAGAGAAACTACATGTCTCAGGCGATTCAGAAGAGAGGTAAAAAAAATCTTAATACAGCAATCACTATACGAGCTAGATGAATACTTCAACTTGAACCTTAAGCTAGTCGCAGTTCCACATACTTGGGAGCTCAGTCATAACCCTTCACGAAATTGTATGACTATAACAAATTTTCTCAATAGCTTCATAATACGTAACATTGTCTTCATTTATTTATTTATTTTCACACATACTGAATTCTGTCATTTATTCAACCTTGCCTATTTACCACACTTTGTATTTTTTGGTTTGCACGTCTTGAATGTATATGTAGGTATATGGCGTATCTTAGACAATATTTTCATAAATATTTTTATATTGTTACCCACTTATTTAGTTATAACCTAACTGTATGTCCATAATCTCAGATTATTTTTATAATTTTTACAAACCTATTACTTATATGTTCAAATATGTACCTAAGCTTTGTCTTTAAGAATTTCATTCTTTGACAATAAAGCATATTTGATTGATTGATTGATAACAGTTGAATGCAGAATCAAATTATTCACGTGTCAATAATCTCAGACTTACTTACTTCAGATTATCCCCGTATTTGTAATGACATATAGAGCTTATGTCATTTCTGGATTCTAATGAAAAAAGTTGCAATCAAATCGTTTAGATAATATTCGATAGAATCGCGGACATACGTACAAAGAAACATACATGTCGAAAACAGATTTTTTTCGATGACAAATGCATTTATGCCATGGAAATACAAAGAACATCGGAATTCAAAACATATACGAGATACTTTTCATGAATAAACATGCCCTAGTGCATATTTCGCAAGAAGAAATAGTTTATATTTTCACTGTTCAAGACAATTCATTGTTTGTTTGATTACATTGCTGATGACATGAAATATTATAATATGCGAATCAAACATCTGCTACTGATTTATTAATATTGTCCATTTGAACACGAATTTTCATTTCGAAACAGATTTTGGCCAATAAAAACACGTACTTTCCATTATGAAACAAATTTTCGGCCTATAGAAACACGTACTTGGGGATAATTCAGTGGTATATTCCTACATACTTTTACACCACCAGAAATTCTTGTTTTGACAAGCTTTTATTTAGTTTAACTTGTTAGTTCGTTCGTTCGTTAGGGTCAAATCTTGCAAGTGAATTTCGACCGACTTTCAATCGTCCGATTGATTTGAAATTTGGATAATTTTCATAACTCCGGTGACAGTGCATTATGAAATTTTTGTTAGAGAAAAAACCAAATTGTCGGGGTCGGAAATTATGAAATTTCTGTCAAAAATCATTAATTCAAGATGGCGACATCAAGATGGAAGACGAGTTTTGTGATTATGGTCCAATTCGATTCAAAATTGGTATGCGGCAGTTTTCCCGGTCGGAGATTTTGATTCTTTTGTCAAAATTTATATGGAGAACCTCAGGATGGAGAACGAGTTTTCTGATTATGGTCATATTTCATTCAAAATTGGTATGTGGGGGTTTTCAGGTTCGGAGATTATGATTTTTTTGACAAAATCTATTAATTCAAGATGGCGACTTCAGGAAGGCGGACGAGTTTTGTGAATATGGTCAGATTATATTCAAATTGGTGTGTGGGAGTTTTTGGGGTCGGAGATCATGATTTCTTCCAGCTCAAAACTTACAGGGAAGAGACCATTAATAACGATGCTCTACTAGAATGAACAGATCAAGGGAACACTGAAAAGCAAAAATAAATAACTAATAATCCTTTTAAAGACAAGCTTTCATTCAAGCCGTGTTCTGAAACGTATAAATGAGTTTAGGTCATCGCTGACAATGATTTAATTATTTTCTTGTTGAATTATTTGGCTTCGAAAAGCCTGTCGCGCGAATTGTAGTGAAATTAATACTTCGACAATTTGTTACTTACCAACCAATCACTGTCAAATGAAATTAATTGATACCTACTTTTATGGATTCTTTGTAAAAATTAAATACTTTGACAAGTTCTTACTTACCAACCCCCAAAAATTGGTACCACTTCTATGAACAGTTCGCGCGACAAGCTTTTTGAAACCAAATAATTCAACAAAAAATTGTTAAATCATTGTCAGCGATGACTTGAACTCATTTTATACGTTTTAGTACAAGGGTTAAATGAAAGCTTGTCTTCAAAAACGTGTTTTATTAGTAATTTGAATATTTCATCATTTATTGGTTGTAGAAAAAATATTGTATGCAACGATCATGTAATGGCTATTGATACTTCATACTCATGTTTTAATAGCTATCATTACATGATCGTTGCATGTCAAGATTGAACACACTGCATGTCAAGATTGAGATGCACTGCTGGTTTTTCTATTATTTTCGATATTTTGCAATGAATTCAAGTGATTGTAGATTCGGAAACTCTTCTAGAGAAGAGATTGATGATAGATTTAGATCAGCTGATTCAGTGACCACAGTTAATACAAGGAAATCTATATGGCGTTGGTTCACCTCGTTCTGTGATTCAAGGAAATATGAACCATAGCGGTATACTCTAACTACCGAAATGGCAAGAAATTTTAAAGACTGGGCTATGAATATGCGGAAATGTGAATGTGAATGTGAAGATTATAAATATTATTCGCTCAAGACAATTTGGAACACAACCGCTAAGACGGTGGAAGAAATGTATTTTGGACAATTTAATCGAGGAATCGTTTTTCTGATATTGAGTTCGAAACTGCTAGGAATGCGAAGAGAAAGCAACAACAGAGTCTTCCAGAGAAAAGATATGTCAGTGCAGCTGCTTTGAATAATTATATATCAAATAATACAATATAATGATTGATGCTTGTGACGATAATACCCCGGGAGGTCGTCACATGGACTTTTTCCACATTGCATCGTTAGAGTTACACTGAAGGAGTCAACTGTTGTGTCTATGATTTCCAAGTAGAACTGAACAATAATGAAAGTCATTCAAGACATATTCAATAAAACTTCAGATTTACGGAAACCTGCCAAGGTGGTGATAAAAACTGTGCCGAAACAAAATGCGAATGGATCCCGGTTAAACTTTATTAAACTAAAATATGAAAATAGAAAATCACTGATATTCCAGTCTCAACAATAATTTCCACATGGCCAAGAGAACAAGAGCTGATCGAAATTAAGAGTCACAGTAGAGCATCGTCACTTGAGCCAATGGTTGATCAAAAAAAATTAGATAACTGTACCCTATTCTGCACACATTAAATTGTATTTTTATTTTATTTTATTCTATTGTATCTCATAGTATTCAACTATGGGTCTTTGTGTTTTATTGTATTTTTATTACTGTATTTCATTATATATCATGTATTTTAAATTTCAGTATTTTAACTGGATCTCATCACTCATTCTTTTTTTCATTGGAAGTTATGTATCTTATCTGTTTTGTTTATATTTATCTGTACTATATTTATCTGTATATTTTCATTTATCTTTTTTATGAGAAACAAGTGCTTGCACTTATCCGTTAGTACTTTATTCACTCCTAACATGTAGCCTTTTAGCTGTATTTATTTATCATGAATAAAGTTATAATATTATAATTATTATTATCATATCTACAGTTGAACAAAGAATATCATTCTATATTATTGGGAAAATAGAGCTGCAGCTACGATAACAGCATCGACTTCTGGAAGATTACCAATTTGAGCATGGACAAATTATAAACACTTTCAATCATTGTGTTTTCAAAAACAAAATTATGAAATAAAAAATTGCAATTTTGCAAAAATTTGTCTTGACGAATATAACTCGACCTAAAACTCCAAAGGCTGAATTTTGGCTATATAATAAACTGAAGCATTGTTGCCTTGAGAAGCTGAGTAACGCTGGAAATCCTAACAGAAATGTACCATTAAAAAATATTTTATTGGTTCAGCATCACCACACAGAAATTGGCACTCATATCGATCGAATAATAATCGCCTGTATTTAAATGACATGGGTCTGTAGGATCACTTCGAAAAGAGTTGCATTCGAATCGATATAATGGTTGGTTGGTTGGTTGGTTTAAGGCTGACGAGCCAGAGACAGGGTTGGCACTTAGCTTCCCTTGACACTGCGACCAGCTGGGGTCTATTGTATCACTCTGTCGTCAGTGGTTCCTCATTCAAACAGGTTTGTGCCCCTAACTAGGTCTAGAAGCCCGTTGATAAGGTTCTTCGGACTCATGCCCGTTTCCGGGCCGATCTCTCCAAAGATTCTGTGTCGCCCACCACTTAGGGCGTCACAGTCGAAGATTGAAAGACAAGAGTTAGACCCGAGGCCTCCTCTTGTCTCTTGATGACAAGCCATTCTTCAGTATCTATCCCCATGTCCTGGGTTTTGATGAGCTGAAGAATCTTTTTGGTTTCCATTTTACCAAATGGCTTTGGAATCCACTCTGTTTCCGGGAGTTTCTCAGTAGGTGTTCGACCATCTGCTGATCCCTCCTCGGTTGGGTTTACGGTTTCTGGTGCCGAGTGTGATTCAACTGGAATCTCCTCGACTTCCATACCCGCTATCGGTGTTGGGTCTTAATATAATACTTTCCGATAAAATCGCGAGCATTCAAACATATACATATAGTCAAACTCGACTCTGACGAACAGCTTAATGACTTCAGAAATGGTTCGTTATAAAGAGTGTTCGCTATAAAGGAAATATTTGGTACATGCTTCCTGGTAGATAATTTTTTTTCGCGTAAATTGACGACACTGTTGATTTTTTTAAATCATAATTCCGACAAATTTGTGCATTTGCGCACCCAGTGCCTAGTTTTCTGATTTCTTTCAGCCTAACTTAACCGACAATGTTCCTAATAGCTTTCCTGCATGCTTTTGGATTAGGTTGGTACAACGTAGTTGAAAACGTACTCATACTATGCCATGTATCTATCAAATCCCCAACAGATTGAACAATTTTTCCTATGTAGTTCGTTATAACCGAGTATTTGTGTTCCACGGACTCAATTTGTAGACCGATATATCCGACTGTTCGCAATAGCCGAGTTCGTTATACCCAAACGAAAATACATAGTTATAAAGGCGTTTTTGGCGGAACTCTTCAAATGGTTCGTAATAAACTAGTGTTCGTTATCGCCTATGTCCGTTGTAACCGAGTTTGACATAAATATAGAGGTTGAATACAGATCAATAACACTCGCACACTTCTGACTCAAACTGCATTCGAAAAGACACAATAGTAGTTTGGGGACTTTTTCTGGGTCTGTAGAATTATTATGAAAAAATTGCAATCATGTTGGTTGAATAAAAAATCTAAAAATCCTGCATAAACTTTCATATCTATTATTGAATATTTTATTTGTCTTGGCGATCAATAAACAGGGTGTTATGTAATGAGTGTCCGATATTTCACAGGACGATTCCTTAGTTATTTATGAGGTGAAAACATCATATAAGCATGGATCCGCAAGGCCTTCATTTTTGATAGAATGGTTAAGACTCGTAACTCACCGTACTATTCATGCGATCATGTTCCCATGCCGGATTGAAGCTGATAATTACTTGTTTATCGTTTTCATATGCATTCAGACTATGTCCTTCAGGTGCATCTTGTACGTAATAAGTTGTATAATGGTTTATTGCCATGTAATCAAATGTCCCTTTGATGAATTTGATTTCGTCTGGAGACAATACATGGAGTTTGGTTAAGGTAGAATTTACCAGACTCCTTTTGGTCGCCCTCTCCTTTGACAACTTTTGGATAGTCTCCAAGGATAATCGGGTCTGCGTATATGCTAAACTAAACAAAAAATTGTATTTGTTAAAAACAAAATTCTCGAATATGATTTTTTTCATGTTTACTGTTCTATGAACCATATATGGGTCATAAGTTCGTTAATATATTAGTGCTGTGAACCGATAATGAGTCGTGAACGATTGTTGAGTTATGGCTTCAAATTCAAAGGGATGTGATAACAAATAATGTTCAGTATGAAGGGGACAATTGGAGAAAAAGAGGTCATATTACTGTATAAAAATACCGAGCGTCAACGTTTTGTTTAGACGAGTCATGGTTTTCAGAGTTTCAAGGGTATGAGATCCAAACTTGGCAGGGATGTTGAATTCAAGCACTGAACAATTTTTCAATATTTCATACTTTCCCATCCCTTTCTATTTCACTGGAAACGAGCCCAACTTGGGAATTCCGAATGGAACACCCCTTATATTTTCACATAACATAGTTTTGAGTTGAAAAATTGGTACATTTGACTTTTAAGAAGCATTTCTTTACAAGCTTTCATTTTGTTTCACTTGTTAGTTCGTTCTTTCGTTAGGGTCAAATCTTGCAAGTTAATTTTGACCAACCCCTAGTCGTCCGATTGATTTGAGATTAGGCAGATGTTTATAATTCCGGTGACAATGCATTATGGAAAAAAAAATAGCGGCTCCAAGATGGCGGATGAAATTTGTAATTATGGTCCGATTTGATTTAAAATTTGTATGTGTGGGTTTTTGGGGTCGGAGATTATGAATTTTCCATAAAAATTCATGAATTCAAGATGGCGACTCCAAGATGGCGGATGGGTTATAATCCGATTTGATTCAAAATTGGTATATGGGGGTTTTCGGGCTCGGAGATTATGAAATTTTTGTCAAAATTCATAAATTCATGATGGCGGTTCCAAGATGAAGGACGAATTATGTGATCATGGTCTAATTCAATTCAAAATTGGTATGCAGCGGTTTTCGCGGTCGGAGGTTTCGAATTTTTTGTCAAAATTCATTAATTCAAGATGGCGGTCGGATTTTGTGTTTATGGTCCGATTCTATTCAAAATTGATATGTGGGGGTTTTCGGGATGGTAGATTTTGAAATTTTCGTCAAAATTCATGAACTCAAGATGGCGGCTCCAAGATGGAGGACGAGTAATATGATCATGGTCCAATTCAATTCAAAATTGGTATGCAGCGATTTTTGCGTTCGGAGCTTTTGAATTTTCTGTCAAAATTTATAAATTCAAGATAGTGACCCCAAGATGGGGAAAGAGTTTTCTGATTATGGTCATATTTGATTCAAAATTGGTATGTGGGAATTTTCAGGTTTGGAGATTATGAATTCTCTGACAAAATCTATGAAGTCAACACTTCAGGATAGCGGACGAATTTTGTGATTATGGTCGGATTCTATTCAAATTGGTGAGTGGGAGTTTTTGGGGTCGGAGATCATGATTACTTTCAGCTACAAAATTACAGGGAAGAGACGTTGTGATAACGATGCACTACTAAAACAACTAAGACTAAGGCAAACTAACTGAAAAGCAAAAAATAAATTAACTAATAAAAAACCTTTTCAACGACGAGCTTTCATTTAAGCCGTGCACTGAAACGGATAAAATAAGACAATGAATAAATTATTTTTTGTTGAATAATTTAGTTTCAAAAAGCTTGTCGCGCAAATTGTAATGAAATTAATACTTCGACAAGTTTTCACTCACCAGCCAATCATTGTCCAATGAAATTAATTGGTACCCACTTTTATGACCACTTCGCGCGACCAAATCGAAACCAAATATTTCAACAAAAATAATTAAATCATTGTCCACGATGAGTAAACTTATTTCATACGTTTTAGTACACGGCTCAGATGAAAGCTTGTCTTTAAAAAAGTTTATTATTAGTTAATTTATTATTTTCACATCAAGAGTGCGTTGGACCTACTTCAAACAATCTGATGGACAGGAATGATGAGTGAAAACTATTATATCGAAGGTTTTTCCGCAACTCATTGTTGAAAAAATATTTTTTTTTTGGAGTCATATAGATTATAGATTTTTGTCAGAATGCAATGGAATGACGAATTTCATAAATGACTTGGATGAATTGAATTCGAATGATTGAGAAAAAAATTAAGACATGCTTTCATACACATGCACTAAAAATGAAAAAAATTATTCCTTTACTTGTTTGACCTAGGTTGAAATCCGTCATTTTATTGAATTCTGACAAATTTTGAATGCTGTCTGCTGTCTACAAGCGTACTTCCACTGATAATGCCACAAAATTTTATAATTCATTACTATCACATTTCAGATATTATTCCATCTTAAATTTCGAAAAAAATTACTCAAAATTCATCTTAATGTCATCATGTTTCATAAGGGACGCCCACAGCTTTTGTTATAGGTTTTTTTGTATTGAATTTTTTTTAAGATACATTGTTATTTATTTATGAACATCACTCATGAATATAGATAGTGACAATTCGTTTATTTGTCATACTCTCAAACTGAATTAATTAAGTGTTCTGAAGTTCTCATTGTAGTGCATCATTAGGAATATGTGGGATGTTTTCATATATAAACTTTCATACTCTCTATCTAGTTCATTTGTTTTGTGCCATTATAACAAAACACATCGCCTTCCTGAGCCACCATATTGAATTTATGAATTTCGACTAGGAAATGTCCGACTCCAAAAACCCCCACACACCATTTCTGAATGGAATCGGACTATAATTACAAAAATCGTAGCCATCTTGGAGCCACCATCTTAAATTCGTGAATTCTGACAAAAAAAACATGGTCTTCGACCCCACACAGTGCTTACAAACACAAAGTGCTTCAAGGGCTTCCACGCTTCCAAGAGCACTAAGCACAGTGCGACTTTGCTGTGCTGTGGATACCAAATCGAACGAAACCAGATTCATAACTTCAATTGTACTATCAAAACGAAAGGTATGATTATTTTGCTAATAAATCCGTTCTTGAATAGGTCAAACATTTCGAAGGCAGCTTCACTCGGAACTGAATCAAACTCTGTAATTCTTGATGGAGTGCTCTGCATAATCATACATCTTTCAACTCTGCAAACATTTCCAAGTAGGTCTACTCAGTTTCATATGATGTTTTGGGGTTACAAAGCCATACGAGTGAACTTTCGTGCAAACTTCAAGCGAAGCCATGACAGGTCAGCAGGTATATTTAAATATATATATAAGAAAAAAATCGGGGTAGTATTCGGGTAAGCAGTCAATAGAGCTGGAGTAATGTGAACTCTTGTTTCTGTTCAAGCTTTCGAGTCTTCATTGGCTCTTCTTCAGGAGCTCTACAATTGTTATATTACAGTACAATTGATAATGAACAAAAACTATTTTTCACTTACAAAAATTGAGTTTAAGAGAAAGCATTGCTTTTCACAGACATGTAGCACTAATGTAGAAGACATTCAATTTCAGTACGTTAACTATACATTGTTGAAAAGGGAGAACATGAGTTTTCTTTGTAAAATAATCATTTTATATGAGAAAGAGACTTTTCTCTTCAAAACTTAACCACTAAAAGTCAGAAATGTGCTGAAATGGCATGAAATGATGAAACAAGTGAATGAAACGATAGCAATGCTGCCAACTGTTATGTGAGTTGACATAATTGGGAAACAGGTGTACCAATGTCAAATGTCAAAATTATGAGGAATTTTGTAAACTGTCAGCATGTTTCGTAGGAATGCTTGATAGATAAGAGTGAATTATACTTAGACTGTCAATATCAGTTTTGGAATTCATAGACTCAGGTTCGTTGAATATACAAGTCATTTCTAAGGATGTGCGTTTTTTTCGAGTTGGATTCATGCTCCAATATGGTCACATTTTCATAATCAGGCTTGTGATCTTCTGAAAAAGTATGTTTAGCTAAAGTGCAAGTTTTTTTGAGTTTTTTTTTTGTAAAATAGGTAGAAATACAAAATATTGTTCTAAAGGAGGATCTTTATCCTTGAGTTCTGAGAATATTTTGTTTAGGGTCAATGTGTTTTTGTGAGCTACTGTGAAATTTGGTAAATTAGCAAAAAAATTTTTAAATTTGTCATTCAATGTGTGAATATGCGTTGAGGGAAGAAGAAGTTTTTTTTCCCAAAATTTGATTTAAGGGGTTGACAATTATTGGGGGCTCAATATCTATGGAGGCTCCACTGAACAATAGTTTATGAATAAATTCATTGGGTAACCACTATTAATGAAAAGTTTCGCCAGTTTATTGAGGTTTTCAGTGCGGACAGAAGTGTGACAAGTTTTAATAACCCTGTTTTTCATGCCTAATACGAGTTTAATTCTCTGATTTTGTTGATGGTAAGATTCATAATGTAGAAATCTTCCAGAAGCATCTGGTTTGGTGTGCCAACTGGTAATAACTGTATTGTCAACCCTTCTGATCACCTTTGTGTCTAGGAAGAGGATGCTGCAATGTTCATCTTCTTCTTCGATCGTAAATTGTAGGGCTTTATGATAAGAGTTGAAAACGAGAGACACTTGTTGCACTTTCTCTTCTGGTACACTTAGAATTATGTCGTCGACATATTTAGAAAAAAAGGAAAATTGAATTGAATTTTGTCAACCAACACAATTGTTGGCAGCATTGCCATTGTTTCATTCACTTGTTCCATCATTTTATGCCATTCCCGCACATTTCTGACTTTTAGTGGTTAAGCTTTAAATAAAAAAAGTTTCTTTCTCATATCAAATGATTATTTTACAAAGAAAACTCATGTTTTCCCTCTTCAACGATGTATAGTAACCGTACTGAAATTGTATGTTTCCTACATTAGTGTTACATGTCTGTGAAAAGCAATGCTTTCTCTTAACCTCAATTTCCGTAAGTAAAAAATAATGTTTGTTCATTTTCAATTGTACTGTAATATAACAGTTGTAGAGTTCCCGATTTTTCCTCAACTCAGACAGTCGTCTATATATATATATATATATATATATATATATATATATATATATATATATATATATATATAGGGTGAGTCAGAATAAGACCGACAAACTCCGACTACAGATTCCTCACCTAAGTTGCTATCAAAGTATGTCGTAAAATGTATCCCCTCGGAGATACAGGGTGTCGAAAGTAGGAAAAAAATTAGGATTCGATTTGTTTTCTCCAAAATTCCTGAAGGAAAAAATTTGAAACTAATGAAGGTTCATTAACGTGCTAATTTGAAGATATAATTTTTTATTTTCGTGAACTATTTGCGTAGTTCCGATGGTATGTGGTCATATGTTCCTTCATATTTTCTTGGGACAAGTGAATGGACAAATGACCGTTTAACACTTTAAGTGCTTGTGTTACGTTTAACACAATAATACAAAATGTTTTGGGATACTGTCAATTATGTCTAATGAAAGTATCGATATATAAGTGTGTTTCTACCGGGAACAATGAAAGGCTACGTTTCTTTTCATTTCCAAATTTCGTGTATGTCTTATGCATTGATCAGTGGTGTACTGAACAGCCCAACACAAACCAGCATGGAAGGCTCGACTTCGCAACTAGTTATCACGAATCAAAAGAAATCGTTTAAGTAGATATTAATACACAATAATTGATTTTCTTCATCAAAAAATGTTGATTGGATAATATTCTCCTAGATAATTCAATCAGAAATGGCTTTGATAATGATACTCCAACATTAACTTCAACAAATCAAGAGTACTCATCATCAGTTTTTCGCAAAAATTATTTGGGCCCTTAAACCCCTTCAAGCCCATGTTGCCACATGTGGCAATAAGCTCAAATGGATCTATATCTCAGAGTGCACACTTGTGGCAACAAATGCCATATTCAAAATAAACGTTGGAATAATATCGTAGTTGAGTAGTATACCCTGGAATGATATCCTCAGGTGGGCTGGATTAAATTTGATTGGCTGATTCAAGGTCAAACGCATGTATAGTCCACATCCGTATTTTTGGCGGTCTCCAATATAAAATGTAATTTGGCACGGTGCAGTGTATTTGATAGTTTTTGGTGCGTTCTACGTGTTAGGATGTTTCATAGCATTAGTTACTGCTTTTTCTATTTCGATTGCATATCATTTACGTTGAAAATATACCAATTTTTGGGATAGTCAGTTTGGTTTTTTTTTCACAAATTTAGGCCCCCATAGTAACGCCACTGGATAAAAATCAATAATTCCACTTTCAAGAAAACTAGAAATACTTTCCTAATATAGTGCCACCATAATCAGTGGATTAAAAAAAAAGAAATAAACAATTTTTCACGTCATCTGGGATATAGGGAGCGACTTAAAGTATTAACTTGGGCATGAAGGGGTTAACTCCTATCTAAGTGGAGCATTATGAATTTGAGGTTGGGTTTGTTTGTCAGTTGATCTGTCAAAACAATCATATGCAAAAAAGTATTGTTACATATCAGTGAATCCACGACATCGATTCGATCAAATATGATGAATGAAAAAATTGAGTTATCGGTCTCATTCTTGCTACATAAGGAAATGTTCTGGAGGTTGACACATATTCCGATATGTTGTGAGAAATGAGCATTATTATGCGACTATAGCACATAGGAAATTATGTCTCTACTAGGACATACCTTAGTTTTCCTCAATTATCTCAGAAACTCCACCTCAGGCACATGGAATGGGTTGAGTATCGATGAGCCGAACTGATGTCAAAAGCTCATTTGTCCATTCACTTGTCCCAAGAAAATATGAAGGAGCATATGACCTCAAACCATCGCAACTACGCCACTGGTTTACGAAAATACAAAATTATAACTTCAAATTAGCACGTTGATTAACCTTGATTAGTGTACCAAGTTTCAAATTTTTCCTTCAGGAACTTTGGAGAAAACAAATTGAATCTTAATTTTGTTCACTCTGACACCCTGTATCTCAAAGGGGGGGGGGGGGAATTTTAGGACATACCTTGATGGCAGCTTTTCACTTCGAAATGAGGTGAGGAATCTGTAGTCAGAGTTGGTCGGTCTCATTTTGACTCACCCATATATATATATTGTAACGTAAATAAACTTAACTTGGTTTAACTAATTTATTTAACACTTAATCTACAACTTAATTTATATTACTACGCCACTGTATAGCTCGATGGTATGGGCTCGTTCAGACTGTGTACTCCCTCTTGAGGGCTGTCTATTTATCTCCGATACAGCATTCTCGATGTTTCGAATTCGGACGGTTGGCGACGGCGTGTTCCAATTGTTTCCAATATTGACCGTTGTTCTCCGCGGAAGAGCGACTGGATGGTTCTCGAATATCTCCGGGGATGATCTCATCGCTGTCGATGGCAACATGTGAGGCGACAGGTCCGGCCTAGGTTCGTTACATTATATATATATATATATATATATATATATATATATATATATATATATATATATATATATATATATATATATATATATATATATATATATATATATATATATATCCGGTGTAATCTAGTTTCTTGTACACCCGAAAATGATGAGTGATTATGCCATTTAATAACATACTACAGTGGTTCAAAATTGGAAAGAAATTATTGAAATAATCCAATTTTGTTTGCCAAATCCGTCAAAATTTTGGGAACATAGAAATTTTGGAGGAAAATGCTTTAAAAAAAAATATTGGCTATGAGTGTAAATCTGATTAATTATACATTAAAAGTTGGTTGAACTACATTCTACCAATATTATTTTTACTACCAATTGTTCTTTCATTATCACTATCATTGAATCAATGAAACTACACATTTACAGTATATCTGTTACCCAACATGGAATCGTAATACAACCAATATGCTGTGGAACGTGAGTCGAATTAGATAGACAAACAGAAGAGTCGGTGTCAAACGACTCACATCTCAATAACAAATAGAACTACTGAGATAATGTATCACTTTGATTTCTTCTGGCTGGATGAATATATGACAGTGTTCATACTTATCTACCATGAAGTAGGATACTATTGGGTGAATTGTCTAGCGGCATAGCCCATTTAAAGGATGAAGAAAGGAAGAAATAAGATACTAACCTCAAAGTCAATGTTTCTGCTTGCAGCAGCTCGGTCATTGGCAGAGTTGGTTTTTGGTTCTGACCATTCAAAATCTAGGGCTATTGACATTTTTCCTGTAAATATGTTTTTTATTGAAATTGGAAATAACTACAAATTAATGTAATATTATGTTATATTAAAATATATTCGAGAATGTGAATTGGACCATTGATTGAAAGTACATTGCGTAATGTCGCTCTGAGTGCTTTTTGCACTTATTCATCAGACTAAAATCTAACATAGGGAATATACGCGTGCGGTTTCTACTTTCACTTCCCTGGACTTCGATAAATATGTTACCGATTCAGATGAATTCTTTGAGAGAAAAATGAAGAGATATACATCATAAAGCTCATAGGAGATACTTATATATTTCAAACACATCAGACTTTGTGATTGAGTATACGTTAATTGGCCGAATATGGGTTTTTCTCATATAGTAGCACACCAATAAGGGAAACAGAATTAACTTCCAGCATAATTGATCATGTCTAGATAACGGTAGTAAATGAATATATACACAACTTTCTCAATTTAAAATCTTATGTCATAGAAACAAACATAACTGATTACTACATTATCCTACTAACTACCGGATTCAAAGACTCCATAAAACAAATTCAAACAAATAACAACAACGATTATGGATAATACAAAATCAGGAAAACTGATCAAATAGAAAAAATGGTATGATGTTTTTAATTCAAATTACCCAAGGATTGCCGGAACTAAAACCGTGAATAACACTAGGACTAATAAATTATTTTAAATATAGAAACCACCCGAGAAGAAAATTCAATGGAAATCCCATTGACGAACCAAAAACGCTTACAAAAATTAAAACTGACAAATAATATGTCGAGCCTCAAAAACAACTCGGCGCTAGGACCGGACGCCATTCAGTCGCCTTCCTCAAAACACTCCCTCAATATCATATAAACCAACTATGTTATATCAAAAATCTATGATTCTATGTGGGATCCATCTCAAATCAATGGAAGGAATCACTAACATCTCCAATTTTTGAAACGGGGAACAAAAACCCAACCACCAATTACCGGTTTATTACTGTCGTTTCAGATAAAGCAATTTTCCAGCTCACTAGTGATATCTCAAACAAATTGAGTGCAATCAAGAAATGTCTCACAGTATTCATTGACTCATCCAAGGTATTTGACACAGTCAACCACGAAATATTATACGATCGTTCAAAGGAAATCGGGATAAGAGGAGCTTCCATCAGTATTGCCCAAGACTATCTATCAGAACGTATGCAAAAAGTAAAAATCAATAATACTATGAGTGATCCATACCAATTCAAATTCAGAGAACCGTCTTAGGACCTTATTTTTCTATATATATCAACAATATTGGATACCAAAATAACACATCAAGCTTTGTCGTTCCATAAGCAGATGATACAGCTATAGACCTGAAAATTTATCATCACTGGCTGAATGAATATCTATGAAGTCTTGAATATTGTGAAAACAGAAATGAATAACTTACTCTGCTACTTCTAAAGATCAACCAACGAACACAATGCTCAGAATTCATAAGTAGGATGCAATAATATAAACTGTATCTGCCCCTCCTAACCATCACAACACTGGCCCTTACGCTCGCGTGCTTCAGAAGAGGAAACGGCGGATGGAGCATCTCTGAACGATGTTTCCAATTCTAGACAAAATTTGGACACTACAGGATTATTCAGATTTATCAATGATATAACAAACAAAGTGAGTATGGCAAAAACCAGGTAGCGAGAATGCTCTCCGCGTGAGAAATTTTTAACAACAATGTCAACAATTATAAGCTTCAATGTCTATAAATGTATGTCAGTTCAATCTCAACGGAGTTAATAGGAAATATCCTTCTCTTGCTAACTTTGTGGATACGCGTATACGACTTAATGTTGCTATCCGAGACGAAGCTCAGACAGGAACATAACTTTGAACTTGATTTGAGATTATTGGGGTGGACAGACCTAACTCACTGAACTGAAATAATATTCCGTATGTGCGGTTGCCCCCAAAAACTCCATCCATTGAACATGTGGCTATATAGTTGGGGGACGGCACCTGCTTGAACGGAATTATATTATTCTCCGAGAAACAAATTTACACAATCAGACCTGCATGTATTTTCCAACAATTCTAATAGAGTACCAGTAATCAGGGACTTCAACGCCAGAAGTCCCGAATGGAATTGCATCAATCAACCACACAAAAAAGGGGAACATATTGTAAGAATATGCTCTGAACTCTGAAGTAGTTCTCGAACACCCAGATGCACCTACCCATTCTCCCAATAACGATACGACACCAACCACTATTGACTTGGTAGTCAACAAAAACGTCACCGAAATTAGTGATCTAGCCACATTAAGCAATGACATGGACCACGACCCAGTCGTTCTCATTGAAGAAAGAAACAACCTAAGTCAAAAGAAAAAGTTGACTGGGAGCCGAACTGGTGAGTTAGGAAAACATGACTCACAGCACAATAATTATCAGCACATGATGAAGCGCAACTAGATAAAGAAGTAGAAGAAATTATTTTCGATATACAAGCAGCAAGGGACGAAACTACCAAGAAAATTGTGGTAAAGGATGACCGAGTTGTCTTGCCCCGGCATATCTCACAATGCATTGACTGAGAGAGAAATGAACGTAAACTTTGGCAAACTGCAAGAGATTCAAATCGCAGAAAAAATGTGAACAACCTAGCAAACCAAATAAAAACTTCAATAAAAGAACATAATGATATACTTTGGGCAAGAAAACTCGATAAACTTAAAGTGCGTGACAATTCTCTGAGGGCATGTCGAAGCCTCTAGACAGGTGATTCGAACTCATGCCTACCATAGAGAATGGTCAAACATGGGCGATGTCGGACCGTGGGAAAGCGGAGAATATTTCCAGAATGTTAACAAACCGGACGAAGACGTCACCGAAGAGCAAAAACAGACCAGTCGAATCGCGAGTCAAATCAGAGAAATGCTGCCACTATCAATTAATCCAAGAACGTTAGTTGAAGTCATCACAAGCGCCAGGACTCGACGAGATTGATGTAGTTTTACTAAAGAATTTGCCGAGGAATTTCCTGGTTAAATTTATCTACATAATAAATGCCATTATGAAATGGCATTACTACCCGAAACTACTTAGAAAAGCGGTAATAAATCCAATTACAAAAATGGCAAAAAATAAAAACTTGGTTGGTAGCTACCAACCGATCTCGTTGCTCAGTGCTGTTGCCAAAGTATACGATAGAATCTTACTTTAGCGTTTTGTTAAAGTCGACGATAGGATGAAACTCATCCCGAATGAGCAATTCGGCTTCCGAAAAGGGCAGTCTACAACCGCGCAGGTTGCCCGGATTGTTCACGGAGTGACGGAGTCCTATATTCGTGGGCGAAACACTTTTATGGTCCTGCTGGACATCGAAAAAGCTTTCGATATTCTCTGAATACGAAGATTATTCAAAAAGATGCAAAGGGCTGGCATGCCTTTACACATGGTGAAATTCCAAGATTCCTACCTGGATCAACGGATTTTAGAGTTAAAATCAACGAAACTAGTTCCGTAGAATACATTAGTAGAAATCTTCAATTGTTGTTCGACGTGTTGTGAACTCGAAAAAGTCACAAGTTATGCTTTTCAGTTCCAAAATTAAGAGAAAAAATATGACAACAATGACGTAATTCCCTTCACAACTCACAATGAAACTCTTGCCAGAAAAAGAAAAACTTCAACTTCTAATCGAGAGATTGAAACATAAGATTCCACGAAAAAACTTAGTGGCCTTGAATCTAACAGACAGGATAATTCAGTTGATCATCTCCTCAGCTTGGGAGGAAAACTCAATTCACCATATCAGTCAAGCAATGATAACAACTCATCGTAGATTTGAAAATACATTCTATCTCACACTCAAAATGAACAAAACGCAGCAAAGCAGTGAACATAATCATCCCAAAAATGATGATGAATACAAAAATAATATATACTTCAAAAAAAAATTAAAAAAAAAAATGACAGAAAACTAAAAGGTGTTCCCTAAAGTAAAATACGAAAGATGAACCTCAAGCAAAGCAAGTGAAAAATAACTCTGTATGTTTTCCGAAAATGTACTTCCCACTGAAAGTGTATGAGGAAAAATACACCACTGTGACCTTTCATTAGCTTTTTAGGATCTCCTATATAGAAGCTTTACGCTATCTAAATTCATTTCGGATATGTTGGGACACGGTTTTGTCAAAGCAACAGATATGTCAAAAGTTCTTTTGCAACATAAATTAGAAGACGTACGAGTTTGATTTCCCTGATAGGCCAATCTATAGACACTAAAATGACTAATTCTGTGACAAGAATAGTACCAGGAAACCAAATGTGCCATCATACGGAAGACGGTCCGCAGTTATATCCTGTTATGTTTTCTACTCACGACTATCATTACCCAGTTTGTTGTGAAAATTTGAAAGCAGAAAATCGCTTGTAACATGAAAACTAATGGAGCAACCTCCCAATGAACGCATTGTAGAAAATCATGATAAAAAAAAACTCTATCACAACTTCATCGGATTATTAGTGAGGGAGAAAAACCGGAATGACGGGAACACACAGGATTTCTTCTAGAATTCATGACACCGCCACTTTTGGAGTTGTAGCGCAGGCTCTTCGCGACAAAGTAGTGATTGATGTGTGTAAATAAAATAACCAGTAGAAAAACTTTTCAAAGACAAGCTTCCATTTAAGCCGTATACTAAAACAAAGAATAAGTTTAAGTCATCGCTGACAATGATATAATTATTATTTATTGAATTATTTGCTTTCAATGAGCTTGTCGCGCAAATTGTGGAGAAATTAATACTTTCACAAGTTCTTACTCACCAATCAATCGCTTCCCAACAAATTAATCAGTACCTACTTTCATGAACACTATTAATTCATTGTTAGCGACGACTTAAACTTATTTTATACGTTTTACTATACGGCTTAAATGAAAGCTGGTTTTTTATTTTATTTTTATTAGTTATTTCTTTTTTGTCTTTTCAGTTAGTTCGCCCTAATCCGTTAATTTCTGACAGACCATCATTATTACGAGGTCTCTCTCCTGTGAGTTTTGAGCTGAAAAAAATAATCATCATCTCCGACCCCAAAAACTCCAACACACCAATTTTGAAAAGAATCTGACGATAATCACAAAACTCGTCTGCCATCCTGAATTCATAGATTTCGACAGAAGATTCATAATATCAGAACCTGAAAACCAATTTTGAATAAAATGACCATTATCAGAAAACTTGTTTTCCATCTTGGGGCCTCATTTCAATTTATAATTTTACAGAAAAATAAAAATGTCCGGCGCGAAAACGCCGATACCCATTTTGAAACGAATCGGACCATAATCACAAACTCATCCTCCATCTTGGGGTGCCAACTGGAATTGATAGATTTCGACGAAAAATTCATAATCTCCGATCCCGAAAACCCACGCATACCAATTTTGAATCGAATTGGATAATAATCACAAAACTCGTCTTCCATCTTGAGGCCACCATCTTGAAATTTATGAATTTTGACAGAAATTTCATAATCTCCGACGCCGAAAACCTCCATATACCAACTTCGAATCGAATCGGACCATAATCACAGAACTGGTCCGCTCTGAGCCATCTTGAGTTTATGAATTTTGACAGTAAAATTAATAATCTCCAATCCCGAAAATCCCCACATACCAATTTAGAATCAAATAGGACCATAATTACAAATGTCTTCCAACATGTTGGAGCCGCCATTCTGGTTTTTTTCTCTAACAAAAATTCCATAATGCATTGTCACCGGAATTATGATCACCTGCCTAATTTCAAATTGATCGAGCGAGTAGAAGTCGGTCAAAATTCACTTGCAAGATTTGACCCAAACTAACTTACAAGTGAAACTAAATGAAAGCTTGTCGGATCATCAGTTTTTGCATAATTGCAATTTGCATTTTTCGATGCATTTCATTGAAGCAAGCCTGGATACGTCATAGGTGGTCCGATTTTTTCGGATTTTTCTGTTTCTGTTACCAATAATCTGAGATTACTTCATGAGTTTTCATGTTACAAGCGAAAACGAAAAAATTTTTTTTTACTTTCAAATGTTTACAACAAATTGAGCAATGATAGTTGCGAGTACAACAGTATATAACAACGGACCGTCTACAAGCGAAAAACGAAAAAAATTTTTTTAACTGGGGGGGGGGGGGGGGGGGGGGGGGGGGGGGGGGGGGGGGGGGGGGGGGGGGGGGGGGGGGGGGGAAATTAAGCAATGATAGTTACGAGAAAGAAACACAACAGTATATAACAACGGACCGTCCTACATATGATGGCTCAGTTTTTTCATTGATTGGCCTATGAAAACACTTAATGATATCTTAAGACATTAAATTGTTATCCACTAACATACCAGTCGATCTCACAACACACAAAGCAATAAAATAAGGTGGACCTCAATAGATTCAAAGTGTACATTCTCAAATTTATCTTAGATAACAGTTATTTTGATTTTCAAGGTGTATTTTATGAACAGATATCCCGCCTCTATATGGGTTACCCGAATTCTGCCATTTGTTGCAGATCTAACCATGTCAGAATTACATGAACAATGTCTTGAAAAACTGGATCTAGTAAATATATTTTCCAAAAGATATGTAGATGATATTTTCACCATTATACCCAATTATAAAATTGTTTCAGTTCTCAAATGAAATGAGGAACTGGTATAGAAACAACACCAATTTATTTAGAATAATTTTTGAGTTTCAACTCAGAACATTAACATAATTTCCTCTCCAAATATTGGGAAAAAGTATAAAGTTCACCTTCACTCCAAAACCAAAAATAATAAGCAAAACAACCACAATCGAGAAACACATACCACAAGCACCGGTAATCAAAGCGATGAGATATCCACACTAATTCTTTTTGAAAACAAACGCATTCCCACCCAAGAAGACGCTCTCAACAAAAAGCCCTGTTCGCAAAAATCTGGTAATCGAAAAATAGGAATTCAGCATCAACAAACGAAAGACATAGAAAATCTCAATTCCATTTACTTTGGACTCATCCAGAATATATATTTTGTCCCCCGTGAATGAAGTTTCTCACCATCCTCTTCCTATCTCTCCACCGAACTCATATCATCATGAACCAAGTGGAAAAATATTTTAAAAACAACGAAATATTACTTCTGATAAAGACTACATCTCATGAAAATAGTCAGAAACCATGTAACTAAATTCATTAGACAAGAAACTAAGAAATACTATGAAGAACAAATTGATGGAAATAAACATGTTCCCAGAGCAATGTGGAAGTCATTAAAAGAATTGGTAGGTGGAAGAAGAAATAAAAAAAGAAAGCAAATTATATTTGAGGGGACACACGTAGATTTCGACAATGAAATTTCAAATTCTTTTAATTAATTTTTCATTAGTAGTATAAATAATATTGTTGAAAACATCACTCCAACAAACGAATTTGATAATACAATAAGTAAGTTTCCAGAAAGTACAGATAAATTTCTATTATTCAAAAGCATCTCTATATGCATGAACTGAAGAATATTGTTGCATCTTTGAAAAAAACTCGAGTGACAAAGATGGGATCAATCGTACCATAGTTAAACTGGCTTTTGACATCATTGGAAATAGATTTCTTGATACAATAAATTCGTCTTTGATTGGTTTTTCCTGAGGTATGGAAAATATCTACAGTGATTCCGATGCCAAAAGTACCTTATACACAATATGCAGCTGAACATCGCCCAATCAATACATTACCAATACTTCAGAAATTTTTAGAGCTAGCAGTGAAAGATCAACTCCTTGAATTCATCAGTGCTAATGAAATACTAATGGAACAACAATAGGTTTTAGAAAATGTCACTATGTGAAACGGCACTAAAGTTTTTGATGTCCCGATGGGTAAGTGGACATTCATGATAAGAAAATCATAGGGGTGATTTTCTTGGACTTACAGAGGGATTTGAAACATAAATACAGAATTACTTCTAAAAAAATTAAGTGAATATGGAATTCGAGTAAAGTTTTTGATGGTTCAGAGCTATTTACAAAATAGAAGCAACTTGTTAAATATAATAACACATACTCGAGTGAAAAGAGGTCAATATGGAGTGCTCAAGGGTCGGTACTGGGACCAATATTATTAATTTTATATATAAATGACATTATACATCACGTTCAGAATTGTAAGCTGAAATTTTTTGCTGATGATACCCTACTTTACTTCTCTGGTGAAAAATAGGATGTGGAAAAGTTTTGATAATGGTCTAAAAATAATGTTAAAAATGAAATTCATGATTATATCCTCGAAAGCAAATACAAAAAACATCAGGGAACATAAAATAAAATTCAATATTCAAATGAACGGTGAAAGCATTGAAGAAGTGAAAATGTTCAAGTATTTGGGAGTGATCATTGATAACCAATTGAATTTTAACAGTCATTGTGACTTTATTAAACAGAAAATGGTGCGACAAATAGAGTAACATGTACAGGCTCGAGGATAAAGTGTCTCATTTTACTGAACTGACAATCTACAAGTCAATCATTGCACCTCATATTGATTATTGTGGCACCTTACTAAGTTTCCTAAGTAATGGACAGAATAATACACTACAAAAATACAAAATCGTGCAATGAGAGCGATTTTGAATTGTAAAAGGCGCAATTAATGAACATTAAACAAAGAATTACTTATAATAAACTAATTTTTGTATACAAATTGAAAACTTACATGTTATCCTCGTATTTATCAAATGAGCTGAATTATGTTCAAGACGAACATTGTCACACTACTAGAAGGCAAGCAGCAAACGATTTCTATATAAATTCTGAAAATGTTTTCTGTGACACTTTATTTAGAAAAGGTCTAGTCTTGTTCAACAATTTGCCTTATGAAATAAAAAGATGTATGTCACCAAATAGTTTCAAAAATTCGTGTGTGTTATTCGTGAAAGAAAACAATTGATCGAAAAAGGAGAAAATTGTAAATAGTAAATTACCAAATGATAGAGATCTACTTATTTGTTTTCTTATCCTTAAATATGACGTTAATGTATGTATCTGAGTTCTATGCTTTTTTTACTTATTGACTTTTTGTTCATTATGTATATGTACTGTAATAAAGAGCACTGTGCTAATGAAGTTTGATATATATTCCATTACTCAAAATAGCAATATGAGCCATATTGATGAAAACAAGCATTTACTTCTTCTTGCAGAATATGACAAAAATCCTTCATTTTTCATTCATAATATTCGAAGGAAAACTTTATACTTTTCGAGTATAAGCATTATCTTTGAAGATGGATATCTTTTACTTTGAATCAAAAGCATATGCTTCTAAAATACTGAGTTTGGTCAGTAGTAGACTCACCTACAGTGTGAGAAGTTGTTTTCTCTATGTAACGTACACTCGTTAGTGATTTTTAAGATATTCATCGTACAATAGCTTGAGGAGAGGTTTTTATATTGTTGTATTTAATATGTTCCCGCCAGATATGGCAGATCCCGGTTACCAGAAAGGTGTCAGACAGAAACTTGTAATTGGTCAGGCTACAGTATCTCACACTATTATTGCAGTTATTGATAGCATAAATGCACAAGCGAACGAATTGGTTTCCAACCACCGCTCAGTTGTCCGAAATAACGAAAAAGAGAAACTAATTCATATTTTGGTAAAGTTTTCGTATACGCTCCCAACTTTATGAGAGAGTGAACATAAGACCAGATAATCTTTTCTAAGAATTGCGGGTAACTATTGCGAAACATTTGCGTTCTTCAGTCCCTCAAAGACGACCATTGAATCGTGTACGTTTCTCGGCGTAACACGTGTACTTTTTCTTCCGAGTTCGATTAGCTCCAGAAAGAAATTCTTGTGAATAAGTCCTGTGGAACTCTGGTGAGAAGTCAACCAGAGTAGGTATTCTTTATTTCATGTTTGATAAGGTTGATTGGTCGATTATTTACTCGGTTATCAATAGTTATTCTCTGTGCTGTTATTAGAATGAACGTGCGTATGATTTCAAGTATCGTTAGACTCACAAAATATGCTCTACGCTCTGAAAAATATCTGATGGAAAGCCTGAAGTCTTTATAAAAACATATCAAAAATTTGCTTGCTCATACTTGCAATACTTAATTATTTGTGAACATCTCCAAGAGTGTATCAAAAATACGTCGAATATTCTTTGATCCACAATGAACACTTCATTATGTTTTTTTCATTCGGCTTTTTCTGCTACTGTCTATATTATGAACAATATAACAAAAATATTTTCGGTACCGATTTTGCTAATTAAATTCAAACATTCAAAAAGTCATCATTCAAAAATTTGATCTAATACCAAAGTTACCACTTTTGCGACAAATTTCTCTATGGTTCTCGTGATCTTTGGAAACAATTCGGCAAAAATAATGCTTAAATATGATTTTATTGTTTAATCACGCCTTCTGATTACCACCCCTTTGTGACGTTTTTTTAAATTTTTTCCATAATTCTCGTCATACTAAGAAGCAAATCCGCGAACGAAAAAAAGGCTCGAATCTGATAATTTTCCAACTACCCCTTCTGAAAACCACCCCTTTGTGACAAGATTTTTGAATATTTTTCCCATGATTCTCTCCAGTTTTAGAAGCAATTCCGCGAAAAACGGCGCGATTCTGATTTTTTCTCCGAACCACCCCCTCCGAACCACCCTCTTTGTGACGAGTTTTTTTTAATATTTTTCCCATGATTCTCGTCAGCCTCAAAAGCAATATCGCGAAAAACGGCTTTAATCTTTTTTTTTATCCAACCACCCTTTTCAAAAATCACCCCTCTGTGACGAGTTTTTTTCACCATGATTCTCGTGAGCGTTCAGAGCAAATTCAAGAAAAAAAACTAACCCTGTTTTTTTTAATTTTATTTTCTTATTATTTTTTTGATTTTGGACAGCCAAAGAGGCAATTGATGAAAAAAAATAATCGGAAACCGGTTGAATAAGTGCCACAATGAGCAGGTTGGGCAATATTAAGGGGAATTCAAAACAGAAAGATGGACCGCCAACCAATATTCTACCATGAATTATATTCAACATATGTTGTTCATACTTTTAAAAGAGCATTAGACTCTATTAGGAAAGAAATGCTGATTGAAGCACTAAGGAAAATAAAAAGTCAGTGAAAATGACCATGAGATAAACAGGCAACAAAAGAAACTAATTGCTTGATTGCATTAGACACCAGTGCCTAGCTCATACTGAGGACATGGTCTGGGAAAAAAGCAGAATGTCGCTTGAAGAAAACTCAAGAGCGTATTGCTCTTCAGTTGATAATAGTGAGACAAAGAATAGGGTGATGACATACAATGACAGAGGAGAGTAGAGCAATAAAATCATAAAATGTGTAAAAAATATGGAGGACACAACAGAAAAATATGGAGTGTTTCAAATATATTGAAGTGACGTTTATAGGTGAAAGAGCTAGAAGAACAATCAGAAAACGAAAGAAAAGCAAAATATTGTAGTCAAAGGATGTATCGCGAACTGTGTAATAAGATCTACATATGCCTGACAAACATGGACAATGAACGAAACAGTTGAAATTATCTCGGAATATGGAAAAAAACAAGCTTTATACAATTGGTGGGATACATAACGAGGATGACGAAGAAATTCAACAATGGATGGAGAAAAGAGTAGAAGGAACGCCTTATATGAGACAGGTAGACTGAAATTGAAGAAGAGGCAACAGAAGAGTGAAATATCTCGAAGCAAACATCCACATATAAGATATACTTAAATGACGTATGTTTTAAATTCGATCCACAACTTCTTGGCTTATTTTTGTTCATTATAAAGTCAACCAGGCGTTTTCGGATCATGTCATTTCGAAAATCGCGAAAAATTCAATAATAAAATATATATATATATATATATATCTAATATATAAAATTCTCGTGAAACGGTGTTTGTAATTAAACTCCTCCGAAACGCCTCCACCGATATCCATGAAATTTTGTGTGCATATCGGTTAAGTCTGCGAATCGGACAACATCTATTTTTCATCCCCCTTAATGTTAAGGGTGGTCCACCCCTCAATTTTTATTTTTATTGTTTGGATAATTTTATTTTTATTTTTTTATGATACAGCTTTCAAAAATACATAAAACCCTGAATTTTCACCCTTCTACGATCAACCCCTATTTTTCCATCGCGATTTTTTTTTTTTATTCACAGATCCGCAATAGGGTTGCAAGATGGCAATCGAATATAATAATTGTAGTACGATAAATTGAGAACGGGATAACGGGATAAAGAAAAAACACGCGATAACGGGAATAACGGGATAACGAAAAAACTGGAAAACGGGATGACAGGATGAGGGAATAACGGGATAAATAAAAAACGAGATAACAGGAAAACGGGATAACGGGAATAACGGGATAACGAAAAAACGGGAAAACGGGATAACGGGATGACAGGATAAGGGGGTAACGGGAAAACGGGATAACGGCATAACGGGATAAAGAAAAAAACGGGATAACAGGAAAATGGGATAACGGGACAACAGGAAGCGGAAGGAGACAAAAGCATAGTCTAGATGGAACAACATAAAGGAAAACATAGAAAAAAAGAAATTCTACGCGGACGAGAGTTTTCGGTAAAAACATTCAAGGGAACATAGAAATTTGGACAGGACAACGTCTGTCGGGTCAGCTTTATATATATATATATATATATATATATATATATATATATATATATATATATATATATATATACATATATATATATATATATATATATATATCTGTTCGAAAAATGAATATTTACCTTCACGATCGGCGAACTCCTTCTTGTACATATGATAGACAGAGGCATGACACATCAACACAGAGTAAACACATTCATAGAATTTATTATAAACACCAGGAGCGAACCCGCCTGTTTCATAAGCAAGATTACATAACTGTTTGGGCTCATTTATCGTAATCCAATAAGCGACTTTCTTTAGCCTCTTGATGACAATTCTAGAAAAATCCATGAATTTGTCGACAATTCCTATACTCGCCCATCCACCGAATTCTTCGTGAAGGCGTTGTGGCATATCCCAATGGTAAAGCGTCACCATTGCTTTCATATTGTGCTTGTTTATTTCTTCAACCAAATTTTCGTAATATTTCAGCCCACTTCGTTAACGTTCACTTTGTTTCCTGTTGGTAAGATCCTGAAAAACATAAATGTCAAAACTTGATGGAATTTGGAATGATACGGATAATTTTTGTTGTGTTAATATGAAAGCCTTTTTTTGAATTGATGCGGCCGATAATTGAAGGTAATAAAAGAAACTCACAAAAGAAACTCACTTCACTAAATGATTTTCCGTTAACTGGGTTAACAAAACCACGACACGTGTTTTTCTATACAATAGCTTTTTCAAGTTTCATCAATCGCGATTTGTCTTGTTGAATAGTCAAGACAGATAGTAGCAGGTATATATGAATCTAATGAGGAATATGAAGGATATTGAGGATTAAACATGAGGTATTCATAAGGAATGAGGCTAAGTAGAAAGGTTATTATTTACATGACCTGTTTGATGTTCACTTGAACAAATTCAACAAAGAACAATTATTTTCGAATTGATCTGGTCATTGAGAAATTGCGACTTTTTCCATTAATTAATTTTTAATCTTTCTAGAAGTTTAAATTAAAAAAAATTTTTTTAGTCAAGAGTTCAGTCAATAGCTAAATTTAAATTTGTTTTTCCATTGACGAAACAGTTCCTATGTTCTGATAATCACTTTTTTTCAAATATGCCTGTTTGGCCTATGTTAAAACTAGCACAAGAGCCCCAATTCATCAACTCCAGATTCATCAACTTTCTATATTTGATTTTTCTTTATAAATGTACTGAAATTATTATTTGTTTTATATGTGATATTGATGTTATGTTTACGCAAAAAGGTGAGATGGCCTCAATATGTGATCACATATGTAGGCCATCTATCGAAACAGATAATAATGCAAGTAAATTCATTGAGAACAATGGAGATAAAACTGAGAAATCTGATAAGTCTGGAGTATATGAATTGATTTGGGGTTCTTGTTCTAGTTTTAAAATAGGCCACACAGGCAGTACTCTTCAAAAACGATTATCAGAACTTAGGAACTATTTCGTCAATGGAAAAACAAATCCAACTTTTGCTACTCACCTCTTGGCTGCAAAAAACAGAAGTGGCAGGTTATAAACTCGACCTTCTAGAAACTTCAGAAATTATTAAATGCAAAAAGTCGCAATATTTGCTCGATTACCAGATCACTCGTATAATTCATCTTTGTTGAATTTGTTCAACTGAAGATTAAACAGATCATGTATACAGGGTGAATCAAGCTGAACGCCTCGGACTATCGTGGCCAAATGGTATTTTTTTTCAGTAAACGGTCTGGGGGAGTGTCGATCTGAACTACATTTTGAGAATAATGATTTTTATACAAGGCATTTGAAAAGAGCGTGGCATATCAAAGTTATGTTTATTTTGAATGAAACACCCTGTATTTTCTTGCATTTTTGAATTCTTTGAGAAAAAATAAGCTGACATTGCCAAAATAACCCTAAACCTAACTCTCTCCGTTTGTGAGTTATTCAACTTTATCACAAAATGTAACTTTTTCAAAGAAATTCAATATCATTGGAATCAGCCACGGCAGGTGTACGAAATTTCGACCGATCACTCAGAATCCCTTTCAGCTAGTTACTGTGGCTTGAGTAGACGATCAATAGTATACAGTGTGTTTTATATTATCAGGAACACTTACCGCAACTTTGAACTCCAATAACTTTGTTATTTCAATAGGAACACCCCATATTTTTCCACGTGACAAGATTCACCTTTTCATTTCCTTTCGTACCTATAATATTTTCCCATACCTTAATGTGGTGCTCCGGGAGTTATCGAAGCCTTTTCGAAATCCCATGAATTTTTTGAATAAACATTATTTCATCTAGTAGTCTGATGTCATATACTTGAGTAATACTTTCGACTCTGTTCAAGTATTGTTCCAAGCAGACCCTGTCAAATAGCGTAATATTTTGTCACAAGTGTGTGTTGAATTCGTTTCGCTCTCGTGTTCTCAGATTTGAGAAGTAAAATGAAAAGTTCTACGCTTGAAGAAAGAATCAACATGATTTTAACCATTCGGGAGTGTTACGAAAATTGCTTATTAGCGTCGAGGGTTCATGAACAAAAGTACCCAGATCAAAAGCATCCTGATGAAAATGTATTTGAAAGATTATCAGCCAGATTCCGAAGAACAGGTAGTATCGAGTAAACTGTTCGAGATATATCGAAACCAGTGACTGGGAATGAGGAACTCCATTTCGAAATATTGCAATATGTGATTGAAAATCCCAATACTATTACTAATGCAGCAGGTATGAGTCAATCGAGTGTAAGCAGAATTATTAGAAAAAACAAATATCATCCATAACACATTCAGCTGCATCAACATCTGTATGGAAGGGACTTTGAACTCAGGCTAGATTTCTGTTTATGGTATCTTGAACGAGTTGGCGAAGAGATGAACTTTTATGAACATATTTTATTCACAGACGAATCAACCTTCCATAACACTGGTCTGGTGAATCGATATAACTTTCATTTATTCCGAACCGTCGATCGCCCAAACCGGTGGAATCATAGAAGACACCATAATTGGTCCTTATTTCTTTGACGGGCCTCTGGATGGAAGGAAATTTTTAAGATTCATGAAAACAGATTTTTGGAATCTTCTGGTCAATATTCCTTTGAATGTGAGACAGAAGATGTGGCTACAATCAGATGGTGCTCCGGCACATTTCAAACGTGTTGTTAGGAACTATCTGGACAGAACATTTTCAGATAGGGAGAGTTGGTCCTTATGAGTGGCCAGCGTGATCGCCTGATTGTACATCCTCGGAATTTTTTTTGAGGATAAATCAAGGATATTTTATAGAACACACCACCTACCTCCTGATGATATGAAAGTGAGGATTAAAAATGCCTTCCAAACAGTAACCCCAAATATGTTGAAAAATGTCAGAAGCTCATTCGAAAAAAGAATAAGATGCTGCATTGAAGTAGATTGTGGTCATGTCGAACATGTTTTATAATGTTTTTGATTTTTACTTAAACTTTAATCTTTCAACATTGTTTTTTTTTAATAAAAACCAGTAACCCCTAAAATAGTAGATACAGGTGGACCGATATGAAAATGCTCTAAAGAAAATCAACTGAAAGTTGAAAGCTTTAAAATTCAATTTGTCAATAATATTGAAGAACTATTCTTCAGTATTCGGCATCAGACTACTAGATGAAATGATGTTAATTCAAAACATTCATCGGATTTCGAAAAGGCTTCGATAACTCCTGAAGCACCACATTTAGGTATAGGGAAATATCATGTGAATCGAAAGGAAATGAGAAGGTAAATCTTGTCAAGTGGAAAAATATAGGATGTTTCGATTGAAATAGCAAAGTTATTGGAGTTCATATATGCGGAAGTGTTCCTGATAATATAGAACACACTGTATTATTTTGATCGTCTAATCAAGCCACAGTAACTAGCTGAAACGGATTTGAGTGACCGATCAAAATTTCGAACACCTGCCGTGGCTAATTCCAATGATATTGAGTTTCTTTGACAACGTTACATTTTGTGAAAAAGTTGAATATCTCACAAACGGAGAGAGTTAGGTATGGGATACTTCAGCAAAGTCAGCTTATTTTTTCTCAAACAATTCAAAAAAAAAAATGCAGGGTGTTACATTTAAAAAAATATACTTTGATATGTAAGCTCTTTTCAAATACCTTGAATAGAAATCATTATTTAAAATGTAGTTCAGATCGACATACATATATTTACCCAGACCGTTTACTGAAAAAAAAACAATTGGCCACGAGAGTACGATGCGTTCAGCTTGACTCACCCTGTATAATAACCGTTTACTTAGCGTCGTTCCTGATAAATACATAATGGATAATTCTTAACATCCTTCATATTACTAATCAGATTCATATACACCTGCTACTACCTGTCTTGACTATTCAACATGATAAATCGTGATTGATAAGTTAGTATTATCTCCAATTGAAAAGTTACTATATAGCAAAAGAGTGTCGTGATTTTGTAAACCCAGTTCAGTGAAAATTATTTAGTGAAGTGAGTGTCTTTTGTTATCTTCAATATGAGAGCCGTTACCGAAATATCTCTCATGTTACTTGGGCTCCGTGAAAATCTATGAAATATACATAGAAAAAAAACAAATTGTTGAATAAAATAAAATTCATTTGAATCAAACAAATAAGTGTCTCATATCCACGACAAAATAGTTTCTTAAAATTTGTAAAATTATTTCTTGGTTTTTGATCGAAGTTTCAATTAACTGAAACCAATTTGCATGAACCGAATATCTTGATCGACCAACTCTATCCATAACTTGTTTTGGCAGTAATGTTGTTTCAACCATGTTATTATTTTATTGAATCGAATAATCAGATCTACAAAATTTGCTGATTGCTTTAACAAAAATATTCATTCAAACAAGTATTTATGTCGAATTGATGTATTCAATAAAACGTCAATTCAATATAATAAGTTGATCTTTTCACTAAAAATATTCATCCAAATGAGTAATCATTTTGTTAATCAACTAAATTGACACATATGGCAACCGAGCACGAGAGCCTACACCAGACATTTAAGTCCAGACGTCCCAACGATGATAAGTTGGCTTTGCTATTCGGTAACATTATATATTGTTTTTGAGTTATTCGCAGAAAAAGCACGCGTTCTAACTTAACTCAAAAACTGACATATATTTTGATTTTACAGCAAAATTATCTGAACATCTTGGAGGAATATCCATTATCTAAAAAAAAGATCTCCTGTATTTTTCGCGTCAGACAAACCGTTAATAGTCTAATCGAGAAGTGAGTTTTCTGCGAAAAATAGTTTCTTTCAAGTCCCCATAAAAATGGGTAATAGCTCATTTGTTTGTGAGAAAGATAATTTTTTGTTTTTTTTCCTGCTGACATATTTATTATAATTTTTTTAAATTGACAAAAAATTTAAAATTAAAAAAATATTGTTATATTTTTTTTTAACTATATATTTTACTATTGCTATTTTTGCATCAAACGAAGCCATTTAATAACATACGAAAAAATAAATCTGAAATTATAAATTATTTATAAAAAAATTGATTATTGAATATTTTGGAAAAAGAATTTCATGCCATTTTTGTCTAGAGAATATAATTATTTAACAAAAAAAAATCTTTTTTTTTTTATTACAAACCATAATTTTCTCATAGTTTCATTATTCAAATAATCAGTTTAAATTTTTTTCCTTCAAAAATAATAATTGGCATTTCTTAATGGAATAACAAAAAAAAATAATATATTGAAAATGTCATTGTTTATTGAGTTAACAGTTTGTTATGAACAAATTCCAAAACTCAATATATTTTTTCTGAAACTACTGAAAATTACAAAAACAACCATATGCAACAAAGTATCGAGACATTTTTTAATTTTTTTTAATTCAAATATATAAAAAATATTTAAAAAAAATGTTTGACACTTCATTGGATATTATGATTGTTTTTGTTATTCTTAGTAATTTCAGAAAAAAATATATTGAGATTTGAAATTTGTTTATAACAAATTGTTAACTTAATAAACAATAAAAAAATTATTATCTTTTTTTATTTTTTGTTATTCTATTGAGAAATGCCAATTATTTTTTGATAAAAAAAATTTCAACTAATTATTTGAATTATGGAACTATGAAAAAACAATTATAAACAATAAAAAACAATTCAGAGATTTTTGTTTTGAAAATAATTATATTCTCTAGACAACAAAATTGCAAAATTTATTCTCAAAAAATATTCAACAAATCAATTTGTTTATAAACAATTTATAAACAAATGTCCTGAAAAGATTTTTTCCGAATGTTATTAAATGCCTTCGTTCAATGCAGGAACAGCAATAACAAAAAATATGATTAAAAAAATATTTACAATATTTTTTTAATTTTTTCAACTTTAAAAAATTATAGTAAACAACATAAACAACTTTTAAAAACTTCCATAACGTGATCTTTCTTAGTATTTATATGAGAAGGGCTCCAGAGCAAAACATATTTAGAGCTAATATTTAAACATTTATGCCGTTTTTTATGAAAATCGAGATCTGAAAAATACTAATTAACCAAAGCCTGACTTGTTGAAAAATTAATATATTTTTTTTTCAACAGAACCATTTTTTTTGAGTTCTAAAAACACACTGAAATTTATTAAAAAAAAACTACTATTTTATGTGGTGTACCCTCTTCAGAGAAGATGCGCGCATTAAATTAAAATTATAAATAATGAAGATAGAGTTCCAGTAGTCGAGACTTCTTCATTAAAAATTTCGTTTTTTTTAAGAAAACTTTATCTGATTTTTGCTATCTCTTATGGTTTTTGAGTTATTCCTAAAGAACGGAACCCCTTTTTTTGTTTTTGTTTTTTGTTAATAACATGTGCAGTTTTCGTCAGCAGAAAAAACAAAAAAAATTGGAACAATTTTTTCGCAGGAAACTCACTTCTTGATTAGACTATTAGGAGAAATATGACGAAACGCGTTTTCCAAGTGGCCGCTAACGCACACTTCCCGTGCCGCGCCAACTTCATATATTCAGAGGTGAGTTCGATTAGAGACTCCTAGAGTAGAGTAAAGTATTTTTAGGTTTCTTAAATTCACTCTGGAGTTGAGTACTATTCGAACGGTGCGGAATTTATTTGGAGTTGGTTACAAAGTCCGAGTGGCAGAAGGTTCTGACATCGGAAATATACCTAGGTTATGGTATTGTTAAAATAAACGAGAAATGGCAAGAACAATCTTGTTCGCCAATAGTAAATTAAATGTTAATATTCATAGTAGAGAATAACAATGATAGATTCGAATGTCATGTGATGGTTTCGAAGCAGCATTATTAAAAATAGGTCCTAGGTTGAGAATTCGAGTGGGACAGTATGAACTTGGTAGACCATATGTTTCTCCAAAATCACAACTATTATCAGTGAACAGTATTAAACACACACATAAATAATCTCAATCTTGGGTTGGCTGTGGAGTGTGAGACACAGTTTAAAGAGATTTTCCTTTCCCCCAGAGTTGTGTTAATTTTGTGGAGTTAAATAAACCCAACTATTTTGTAGAGTTACGAGAGTTAACTCTGTAGCGAATACTCGGGTATTTTCGAAATATACACAACTTTACGATTTTCAAACGCTATTTAGTAAATTATACTCGATGGAGTTAATAATCGAACGCATCTCAGGATCAACCAAGTGAACCATTCATAGTGACATCTATTTATTGCTTCGATTGTTCTTTCCGATATTTACTGAATTCTTCTCAATAAATATGGGAGTATTTATAGAAATTTTATTGAAGTTGCTAGGAATAATTATAACTCAAACATAATTGTAACAATCGAAAAAACAAACCTAAAGAGGAATGGGCAATAATAAATGATTTACGGGGAAAGGGAAGTACATCTACTACTGCTCGATTGCCCAAAATTCGACAGCCAGTCTAGAATCTCAACTGGATCCTCCGAGCTACCTTCAAATAAAAACGATAAATCCGCCAGATTGGATTGATTAACTAGGGGACTCTTACAGAATCTACCATTCAAATTGTTATCTAACTAGCGAAGGTAATCAATAAATCTTTTGAAACTGGATTTCTTTCCTCAGTTATTAAAACGGCTCTTGTTATGCATCTTTATAAAGGTGTTGACACCACCATTCCTTCAAACTTCAGAACAATCTCGTTGTTGTCGACAATTTCAAAGACCATAGAAAAATTAGTGAAGAAAAGATTGTTACAATTTTTATAGAATGAAAATATATTAAATGAATGTCAACTCGAGTTTCAAACATCCAAAAGAACTGATGATGCAGTGTTCTGATTTTTGGAAAAAGTTAACATGAGTTCGAATGAAGGTGGAGCTATTGCAGCAGTATTCTGTGATTTTTCAATGGCGTTCTATTATGTTAGTCATGGAATATTGCTGCGGAAAATTTATCGCTTTGGAATAAGAGGAACATGTTTCGGGTGGTTCAGATCATACCTCGAGAATAGATTAAATGAGTTTGGTTCGGTATGTGATAAGAGTCACACGTGTCTCAGTTCGCTCCTGTGAAGAGATCTACAAAATTTGCTGATTGCTTTAACAACAATATTCATTCTTACAAGTATTTATGTCGAATCGAAGTATTCAATAAAATATCAATTCAACATAATAAGCTGATCTCTTCACTGAATATAATCAACCAAATGAGTGATCATTTTGTCAATCCACTGAATTGACAGCATTTACAGTCTCATCCTCCACCTATAACCAATTGGAGTAAGAGATAATAACGGCGTATTCAGTACCGTTTCGTTCCAAGTGATATAAACATTCAATTGGCAATTGACGATAGAAAATAAGATCTCAGCGCCAACTTTCGGAAGACGAGGAACTGAGAATCACGGATAAGTGTTTTCGAGATTGCACGGGTTTATATGGAATTTTGGTTACCGCTTCATCTATTTTTGAACTAGTTGTTAGAACTAGCTGTTTCTCTCAGTCAAAAGTGATTGTGTTTCAATTCAAAGTTCCGAAAAAACGTTTTAGTGAAGTTATTTGAAGTGAAGTTATTTTATTTCCGAATAGTTTTTAATGCTTGATGTTTCATCAAAGTTTGAGGTTATTTCAGAGATGAAACTTCAGACAATTCATTCCAGATGTATCACCAAGGGAGAAGTAGTTTTGAACGCAGGACATACGAATTTTATGTGGATGGATGAACTCTGATCAAAATGTATGGCCTTTGCCTTCAGACTAGTGTTCTCTCCTCAGAACCACATCAGATAGATGGAAACTTCATCATTCAAGGTGAAAGAGCTTCGATTGACATATTTCGTTGTTCTTGCAAAGCAGGAAATGGTGGAAAATGCAAGCACATATCAGCTCTGTTGGTATATTGTACAGGGTAACAATATTTGAATTGCCCAATCGTGATTCTTTTTTCTAATAGTTTTTGTTTCAGGAAAATTTGGAAGAGCTGGAACTGAGTTCTCAAACTGACGTTAAATGTGTTCGAGATACCCAGAAACATTCTGCAAGGGAGAAATATAAAGCTGTGCCCCTGAAAGGAATGAGAGACTGAACAACATGAGTTGTATTTCCCCATGTTCGGCAGAGACTATTACCAGAAAAAAACTCACGTACGGGAACTAGAAATCCAAGAGTATGGAAATAGTCGACGTTTATTGGCATAATGAAGTCAGATCCTCAATTAATCGCAAATTATGGCTCATCCAAAAGCACGGGAAATATTTGTAAACAAACTTTGTCCGTGATTCTCGAGTTCTCAGGAAGGCCGGTAGGACGCGTATTGCCTTATTTTCTATCGCCAATAGAATGTTCGGGAGTTGTATTTTCTCAAAAATCGAAACACGCTTGCCATAAATTTCGAAGGAAAACTCTACATACTGAATCAGGTTAAGTGTTTCACTGGGGGCAGCACTACACGTCATTTAGCACAATGATAACCAATTTCCAGAAGTATTTTTTTGTGGAGAGGAATCGAAATCGATTCTTCTTTGAGATTTCCTTTGGAAGGCATCATCTTTATTTGCTATTTCAAATTTATTGACCGATTCACCACACGGAATCGGCTTCAATCTATACAATCCCAGTATCCATCTACTAGTCCAGTTGGCAGAGTTTTTTTCTGCATGAGGTTACAGTAGCGATTTTTGTTCTCCACATGATAGGGAGATCGGTCCTGAGAATACCTCCATTGGCGCGACACGGGGGGATGTGCGTTAGCGGCCATGTTGGAGAACGCGTTTTTTGTCATATATTTCCTGAACGGTTTGTCGGAAGCGATAAAAATATAAAATATCTTTTTTTAACATAATTCAATGTTCTTTCATTACGTTTCAATAATTTTTTCCGTTGAATCAATATTTATGCGAGTTATTGACTCAAAGTTGGAACATTTTCTGCGAATAACTCAAAAACAATTAGTCCTACGTGAAGAATAGTTCCGTTGAAAGTTGTAAAGCGGAAAATTGTTGTTGAAAACTTTCCTTCTATCTGTAATAGTTTCCGCACAGTAGATAGCTAAACGAAAATTATTTACATACAATGAGACTGAGGTAAGGAACAAGAACAGTGGTAAGGTAAACAAGGGCAGAAAGATGATTTCCGATGGAATTTTTACTCATTGTCAGGGATGAAAAATTGAGGCACAATGAACGGGGGCTAGGAGAGGGTTGAAGATAGGCAAAGTTAATGAAGGGATGCAGGGGGAGAATTCGGGTGAATTGCGGAGTGATTTATAGAGGGAACTTGAGAGAAATAATTTTCGAAAACGACTGGGAGTTTGAAGCCCGAAGGAAGGCTAGAAATGATTTGGAAAAACATGTAATGAGTATAACGAATGTTATTACTATCTTTATTTGAATATTTCATTACATAATCGACAATATTTATTTTAATTCCTTGATACCTCTACACAATCAAGTGTTCTGCTCTCATATTCAATTTCTTCTGGTTCTTTTTCTGAAAAGTTGTCGGCAGCTCTGATATCATTATCAATATTGTCTCCCCATTGTGGCAAATTTTTGCACGTGTGGCGACTGCAAATACTACATATATTGAAACATTTGACTCCAGCTTTTCGACAACCACATGAAGCCCCACATTTTGCTTTGCATTCACATACAATGAGTTCCATTAAATCGGGTGCTGCGGGTGGCATGGTGTTGGAGATTAGTTCTAGACACTGTGTTTTTCTTTAACAACCTCATTCTTCAAGGTCTAGGCTCATTCGAAGCCTTGTTCGAATTCGATGATAAGTTTGGAGAGTGTGTTGTCTGGCTGCCGGTGTGCGTTGATGGTAGGAATGATAAATTAACTGTAGTCTTCTTTGCTGATTTTTCGAATTCTGAACGAACGGAGAAGTCAGCAGATGACAGCCCGAGTGCTTCCGTTAGGCTCTTTACAGCTGCTACAATATGGCGTGACTACCCCCATAACGTCAATTTACCGGTTCATGCATCTGTCTCATTATATGTTAAGGAAGTTCGTTTAGCTATCTACTGCGCGGAAACTACTGTAGATATGAAAAAACTTTGTAGGCAATTTCTCGCTCTACAACTTTTGATGAAACCATTTTTCACGTATGATCAATTGTTTTTGAATTATTCGCAGAAGAAGCATGCGTTCCAACTTTGACTCAAAAACTCGCATATATTCTGATTTTACAGAAAAAATTATTCAAACATCATGACAAATCATCTGACTTTCTGAAGAAAAAAAGATCTCCTGTATATTTCGCGTCAGACAAACCGTTTAGAAGATATATGACAAAACGTACGGTGCCAACTCAGAGTTATTTCAGGATCAATCACCCTATCATGTAAAGAAAAAATCGCTTCTGTAGCGCCAACTGAACTATAAATAGTGACATCTCTTTATTGTTCCGATTGTTCTTTCTTATGTTCCCTGGATTATTCTGTATCTGTCTTTCCACACAAGATTATCGCTAAAAAGATGATGATTTATTTTCCGGTAATATCAGGTCATCTGTTCTTTCAAATAAGTCCTATCTTGTTCTCCAATGTGATTCACTCTGCGTTTCATAACCTCTACCGATATATCATATCCTTTCGTATTTTCTGTTGTAGATGCATTTAGCGTCAATTATTTTTCCATTATTGAATGCAAGATTTCTTCAGGGATATTGTTTCCACAAATATGGAAAGAGCATTTTTCCATATTCATCTTTCGTATTCCGATGGAGAATCAATGGGGTGAGTCTGGTAGATGCTTAGCTCCTTGGATTATTTTTCCAGGAAGAAACGAATTTATTCCTGACATGGGGATCATTGGTTGTTTTGTTATATCGGCTTCACTAAGGATAACAGAAGATGCTTCGCCACACAAAGCAACTGCTATTTTTTCTGAACCAACAGTACCTGCACCATGTTGAGTTGCAAGAACAGATTGATCCGCGTTCGTTCCCATGTTGAGGTCTGTTGCTCTTTCAGGGATATTGACTTCAAAGTAATTCATCTCTATTGCCTCTATGTGTAAGTCTGGATGATGGAGACGTCTCTACAACCATTGTTAGGACATAGAAAAATACCACTCATACATTGTCGTAGTTTTCCATCTATTTTCATACAACGTTCGATTTCATTTTTGCGCAACTATTAGTTTTGTATCCATATACAAATATTTCCGTTCAATCAGTAATATTTTTTCGAAAAATAACACGACTAGCGAACTGAATTATATTTTCCATGTAATTTTTTGGAATGGAATTGCAATTCCTTTATTTTTACCTAATTTTTCAAGGAAATACCAATTTTACTATTTGACTTGACAACGTTCTTTTTTCTTAAACAAAAGTAACTGAGAGAATTGTATACAGGGATATACAGATAGATAAAATGATAAAACAACTATGAAATGATCCATATCATCCCATCATCGTGAATACTTCCAGGAATTTCCAAAATTTTCAATGTCAATCCCACAAATTCTTGTCACGGGACGTTTGGAGATCCCTGTAGACGTTTGTACTTAAACAACTCTTTCCCGAAAAAAACAGCTATTCCTGTACCCAATGGCCGGGCATTTCTGGGCAGGTTCCCAACCGCTAGAACGACTACATCGCCAACTGCCACGGGCTTGCCATCCTCATTCCACTCTCCTCGCCATGACAATGTGGGTAGATACTCTTTGATCTATCGTGACCAAAATATTTCTGCCAATCTCTAGGATTTCTTTCATTGTTATTGGATATCTTGATCTTCAACGCTCAGTGGAAACGAACTCTTTGGGGTTGAACCGATAAGAAGATGGTTTAGCGTCAAACAACCAGGATCAGTCTGCCATAAATTACATATTCGGCGTCCGCAAACAACGTAAACAGAATTTAATCCTTCGATCCTTCTTCTTTCAATGTAACCCCCAAAATTTTTTTGACCGACCCTATAAGTCTTTCTTAGCGTCCACCCATGTGAGGGTGGTTCGAAGTGCCATTCTATATCCATTTCTGTCATTGCCCTAGTCATTTTCGGTTGATCCCTATATAATTTTGGAAGTTTTTCATTATTTGAAGTTTGTATCATTGTCCGAATATGAGTGTTGAATGGGTCCTCGGCGAGAAACCATTCTCCTCATAGTCATGATCGTACCATCAGCAGTGAGAGATTGTGAAATTTTTAAATGGATTGCAAGAACAGTCATACTTGTAAACAGAACCCCCCAACGCTTCCCTTTGTATCTCCCAACTGTGACATACAAGGGCCCGAAATAATCTATACCAGTGTGACTGAAAGGTTTTACCGCTGGTGTGAGACGCATAATTTGTAGATCTTCCATTTTAGGTGCGTTCGGTTTCGCTTTTTTCAGTTCACAATAGAAACACCTATGAAAAGTGTTTTTCAGAGCCTGTCTTCCTCTGATTACCAAATACACTCGGCATATATCGTTCAAAATCAATTCATTTCCATGATGATGGTGTTCCTCATGCTGATAATGTAATATGGGACAGACTGTTGCATCATTCGGATCCAAGATAACTGGGTTTTCCGCGGATTCATCTGAGCAAAGAGCATGGTTGAGTCGGGTTCGCATTTTCAAAAGCTGACAGATTGTAGAGTCTGCTCTTCATGTCGACCTGCTTATTTTCTTTTTAATCGTTTTCATCATTATCATCGTCATCGTCATTACCAAAGTTCTTCTCTTTGACTCCATTCGAAGCATAATTTCTTCTATCTCCTTGACTGTCAATTCTCCAGAGATAATTTCTTTTTCCCTCCGAAATTTTCCTAGAAGGCACCTACTGAACCTGAGTACCTAAGCTGTACTCTGTACCTCTGGTGGATGATCGACAAATGAGGCTACAAAACAAATAAAATGGTCCATCGCTTTTCTTTCACTTCCATCATCCAACTGAAATTTGTATACATACAATTCGGGTGGCCATTCATTCGGATTTCTTGGAAAATCAGGTACTCCAAACCAACGACTATCGTTATTTGAGCCAATATCTAACGAATTAATTATCCTTGTTGCATCATCAGCTACCTTGAGCTTGGTGAAAACATATCTCCATTGGACTACTACTGCCAGGTCCTTTATTTCACCAATTCTGTGTGCAACAAACTGCTTGAAGTTCCTGCCATCACCTTCGATCCAGCACAAGACCGTTTTCGAATCCGTCAATAAAAAGAATCATTTACAGAAATATCGTTCTCCTACGAAATGGTACTGCAGCCTGTAGCTCCAGCTTCGGAACTGAAAAAGGCTCCAACGAACTCACTCTTGCTTTAGTTGCAATGAAGGAAACTACGATGTTAATTTAAAAAACCATTCTTAAGTAAAGACGAGAAAGTCTTATAAAATGAATTGATCTCAGATATTTCAGCCATTCTAGCCACTTTCGGTGGATGATTGTTGAAATGGTGTCATCCCACCCAATGCCACTACGCCATATATGTTAAAAATCTCAGGGGATCGAAAACCGACATCACTTACTTCAATACTTGACATTTTGTAGGAATATCCAAACCATCGACTATTTCCTCAAGGACTTTATGAAAAACCACTTCGAATGTGAAGGAATCAGATTTCACATCCGTATCTTTAAGTGGAAGGAAAAACAACTCTGATCATAGGAGGGCTATTGATATTTCGGAAAAAAATACAAAATATTTAGCAATGATAAAAGGTATGAAACAGGGTGGATTTCGAAAAATTATAATGTTGGTGTGCCAAAAAGAAAAACAAACGCATTCAAAAGGTTGCTTTGTATTGAAACAAAAATATTGGAGGATGAATCATATTTTGAACATAAAATAAAAGATTGACAAATTAAGAGATACATTAGAGAATTAGGAAGCTCAGAAATATCTCAGCACAATTCTCGAATATGGTATCTACCTCATTTCGGCGTACTGAATCCTAATAAGCCAAATAAATTACGACTCGTTTTCGACGCTACCGCAAAAAGTCATGGTATCAGTCTCAATGACAATCTCCTTCAGGGTCAAGACTATCTGCGTTTGCTACCAGGTGTACTAATGCGTTTTCGAAGATATTAATGGGGCTACTGCGGGGAGACATCGCTGAGATGTTTCGTCAGGTTAAAATTCGGTTTCTCTGGCCGGGACGCAGATATACGGGGTGATTCAGAAGTACTTTGGCAAACTTCAGGAGATGATTTCTCACAATGTCCTAATATGAATGGTCCAAATAAATATATGTCCGGAAACGCTTCGTTTCCAAGATACACGGTGTTGAAGTTTTATTTTTATTTTCGTTTTTTTAAATAAATTTTTAAATACTGACCTTAATTTGACGAGAATTGGTGTTGGGAGGTTTTTTTGAGGTGTTGAATTTGAACTTGATGTTATCATTGCTCTTACTCGTAGGGGGCGCCATCTACACGTCTTTCTCTTTTTTGAAGATTCATAACTTTGTTGAGCGTACTTCTAGCACATTTTTCTGTAGGAAAATCAATTCCTCCATCATATCTACGTAAAAAAGCTTCCATCATTACAAGTCGCTTTAAGCAACCGTTTTCTAGATATTTGTCCTTGAAGTCGTTGATTTGATAATCGATGCGTGTTGAAGTTATTACCATTATTTTGAATTCTGCACAAGAACGCCCAGGAAATGAATTCGACGTTTGAGTAAGTAGTTTTGGTTATTACATATAAGGTGATAGTTAACGTTTTGTTATTTTGTTGAAGATTCCATATGTTTCAAAGCACTAATTTTGGAAAAATGGATTATTCAAACAATAATGCTCATAGCCGTTATGCATTTCGTTTATGGCCTTGCGGGTGGCAATGCGCGCAAAGCAAGACGTATTCACCAGGAGACATTTCCTAATCGAATACTGCCTTCAGCTCCAATATTTAACCAGTCCTCACCGTCGTTTCGCAGAAACAGGTAGCTTCAAAAGGGCAGCTGATGTTATTGAAAGACCACGAGCAGTCCGAACCCCAGAATTGGAATAAGCTGTTTTGAACGCTCTCGAGGAGAATCCCGAAACAAGTACAAGAATAATTGCTGAAGCTCTCAATTCCACTCAGTCCACAGTTTGGAGAATTATCCACGATCAACAATTTCATCCATACCATATTCAAATGGTACAAGCTCTTTTGCCACGAGACTTTCTACAACGCATCACTATGTGTCAGTGGTTTTTGAGAAAATTGGCTGGAAATCTTCAATTCTCAAGATATGTACTCTTCACGGATGAGGCAAACTTCTCCCGAAATGCTATCACAAACTTTCATAACAACCATGTTCGGGCTCTGGAGAAACCGCACGCAGTAAGTGAAAGATATTATCAGTATCAATTTTCTGTGAATGTATGGGCGGCAATAATTGATAATTACTTGATAGGTCCTTTCTTTTTTCCGTTCCGACTGAATGGTGCAACTTACAGAGACTTTTTAGAAAATGAATCGCCGGGATTACTACAGAATGTACCATTAGAAATTCGTAACCGCATGTGGTTTATGCATGATGGGGCTCCGGCCCATTTAAGCGTTGTAGGCAGGGAATTCCTCAACACTGTCTATCCAAATCAATGGATCGGAAGGGGTGTAGAAGAACCTAACCAGGCGTGAGCACCCGCTTGATTTTTATTTTTGGGGACATTTGGAGTCACTAGTTCATGAAACTCCAGTAGCGAACAAGGGAGATCTAAGAAACCGAATAGTAGACGCCTGTGAAACAATAAGAAACACACCAATAATTTTTGAGCGGGTACGAGAATCAATGACTGAATGCCTGTATCTTCGCTGAAGATGGACACTTCGAACAATTTATATGAATACAATTTAGTTTTTTCATTTTATTCTACGTATTCAAAATTTCTTGAAATAAAATGTTGATTTAACTTGCAAATTTTATTGAAACAAACACAGATTTTGCACCCTTGATACAAACATGACTATTTCAAACGAGTAAAAATTAATAGAATAGGTGGCGCCCCCAACAAAAAAACGAAACTACTTACTCAAACGTCAAATTAATTTTCTAAGCATTCTTGTGAATAATACAAAATAATGGTAATAACTTCAACAAGCATCGATTATCAAATAATCGACTTGAAAATTTTCAAGTCCATATATCTTGAAAACGGTTGCTTATAGCAACTTGTAACAGAGATAGCTTTTTTACGATAGGGAAATTAATTTTTCTACTGAAAAATGTGCTAGAAGTACGCTCAAAAAAGTAATGAATCTTCAGAAAAGAGAAAGACGTGTAGGTGGTGCGCCCTACGAGTAGGAGCAATAATAATATCAGGTTCGAATTTGACACCTAAAAAAACTAAAAATACCAATTTTTGTTTTATTGAGGTCAGTATTTCGAAAATTATTTAAAAAAAAACGAAAATAAAAATTAAACTTCAACACCCTGTATCTTGGAAACGAAGCGTTTCCGGACAAACATCTATTCGGACAGTTCATATTAGAATATTGTGAGAAATCACTCACCTCCTGAAGTTTGTCAAAGTACTTTCGAATCACCCTGTATACGAGTCACAGGTGATGATGTTTGGTGCACCTTGTTCTCCATGTTCTGCACAATACGTTAAGAATTTGAATGCGAGACAATCCAAATTACCTGATTTGATCAAAGATGTTGAACATAATTTTTATGTTGATGACTATTGGGATTGCTGTAATATAGAACAAAAAGCACTCACTAAAATTGATAGAATAAACGGTGGTTTCAATATTGTTAATTGGTCATCAAATTCCCCCTTGGTTATCGAGAAATACGTAAATGAACATGTCAAAAAATATTTCAATAAGTCGTCATTGGATGGTATTTTGAAAGTCCGGTGGGATGTGGAATGTGATTCCTTCACATTCAAAGTGGTTTTTTATAATGTCCTTGAGAAAATAGTTGCTGGTTCGGATATTCCTGCAAAATGTCAAGTATTACAGTTGGTGATGTCGGTTTTCGATCCCCTAGGATTTTTAACATGTTTGACCATCAAGAGTGAAATCATCCTGCAGGCGATATGGAATATATGAAACGAATTACCCTTCTGATTTCCCACCAAATGAAGGAAATATTTTTCTATGGAGTGCCTTGCAAACAATGGTTTGCTTTGCATAATTCATCAACATCTGATTTGATCACAACTTCATTTGGATATATGGTTCATTATTTTTCACGAAAGGTTCCAAAGCATTTACCCAGTCAGGAGTTCACACGGGATACCTGGTTTCTTGTCAATTGTTGATTTTCTGCCATTGGCATAAATTATGATTTGGGAGAACTTGACTCTACATCAGGATTTCGAACAAATTTCACTGAAATTGGCTGTAACCTTTCTTCCTCATTTTCCATAATTTCAGCTTCTCGCACTTGTTTTTCCATTTCTATTGATTTCGGTTTGTTCAAAATACTAGATTCTCTTCATTTCCATCATTTTATTTCCCATGACTACCTTTGTCATTCACATCATTGTCCTTCAAAATTACAATTGTATCACCAAAACCTATTGTCCACTCAAAATTGAGATCTAGAGAGTGCGAGTGGGTTTTTAAGATGAGATCTGGACATATAAAAACTATTTTATAAAACAAATTACGGAAATGTTGATCTTTCTAAAACGTGAGGCTTTCTGAAAAAATAATATGGGACTATCCTTTATTTTTATTCTAGGGCAAGATTAAATGGGAGGTTATTATTTTGAATTCAGAACTATAGCTAATTTTGAACCTTTTGCTTCAACATGCTGCTCAAACTATCAGCTATTTATCATATTTGCCTTGAAATTATGAAGAACTTATTTGTTCCTTTCTGTTATGCAGCAAATTGCTGCATTTGAATAATTGATAATAACTTGATTAAATTTTTGTGATAAACATTCCAAGCAAATATCAAACAAAAATACATTTGCATTAATTTTTGCTCCAGTACACATTTGCGTCGACATATCTTTCCTTCCCATACAGGTTGTCATTTTCGAAAACAAATCTCGTGATCCATTTCTCATCACTTCGGAAGTCCTGATTTTTTTTCTATTACCCTACCCAACTTATGAACATTCTTGACTCTGACCATGATTCCTTTGAATCCATCATGGAGGCATTCATCTCTATATTTCATTTATTCCACCCTTTTATAATGATTTTCAATATTTTTTGCAAGTGAACTACTGGTTTGATCTGATTGTTACATTACTTAAATTGCAGAATTTGAATACCTGGCCCAGGAAATGGAAAACCTGAACATAGAGAAACCCAAACTGGCAGCTAGGGCGACATCCTCCTTGTATTTGTGATATGAATCACAAGCTATGTCGGCAGTATCGTTGTTGAGTATTCTTGATCGATTCTCGTGTACGAAATGATCCCATATATTCTCGCCCTTTTCCATCTACGTTCCAAGCACCTTCAATTTGATAGGCGGATGTTGATGCCCCAAAGATGAAATCTTTAGGAAAATGGTTCTTGCTTTCTGCTCGTGTATAACTGGAAATAGAAAGGTATTTTCAGTTAAATCCTCATGATTTTGCAACAATTGCCACACTGAAAAAGAAGTGTGGAATTGAGAGTTGAGTCGTGAGTCGTGAATCGTGAGGCGGAACTCGCAAGTTGCAAATTGCAAGTCGCAAGTCACATGTTCAAGTTGCAAGTTGTAAGATGTGAGTTGTTAGTTGCAAGTTGCAAGTTGCATGTTGCAAGTTGCGAATTGCAAATTGCAAGTTGCAAGTTGCAAGTAATTGCAAGTCGCAAGTTGCAAGTTGCGAATTGAAATTTGCAAGTTGCAATTTTGCAAATACT